>CAWVNZ010000227.1:0-181000 GCA_963930735.1 Dioctria linearis
TATAAAATTATTTTTTGAATAATTTACTATATAAAAGGCAATCCCTGGCGCACATAAAATTTGCGACAGTATAAAATTAGTTTTTGAATAATTTACTATAGAAAAGTCAATCCCTGGCGCACATAAAATTTGCGACAGTAGAAAATTAGTTTTTGAATAATTTACTATAGAAAAGTCAATCCCTGGCGCAATTAAAATTTGCGACAGTATAAAATTATTTTTTGAATAATTTACTATAGAAAAGGCAATCCCTGGCGTAATTAAAATTTGCGACAGTATAAAATTATTTTTTGAATAATTTACTGTAGAAAAGGCAATCCCTGGCGCAATTAAAATTTGCGACAGTATAAAATTAGTTTTTGAATAATTTACTATAGAAAAGGCAATCCCTGGCGTAATTAAAATTTGCGACAGTTGAAAATTATTTTTTGAATAATTTACTGTAGAAAAGGCAATCCCTGGGATATTTAAAATTTGCGACAGTATAAAATTAGTTTTTGAATAATTTACTGTAGAAAAGGCAATCCCTGGGATATTTAAAATTTGTGACAGTTGAAAATTATTTTTTGAATAATTTACTATAGAAAAGGCAATCCCTGGCGCAATTAAAATTTGTGACAGTTGAAAATTATTTTTTGAATAATTTACTATAGAAAAGGCAATCCCTGGCGCACATAAAATTTGCGACAGTAGAAAATTATTTTTTGAATAATTTACTGTAGAAAAGGCAATCCCTGGGATATTTAAAATTTGCGACAGTAGAAAATTATTTTTTGAATAATTTACTATAGAAAAGGCAATCCCTGGCGCAATTAAAATTTGCGACAGTATAAAATTAGTTTTTGAATAATTTACTATAGAAAAGGCAATCCCTGGCGTAATTAAAATTTGCGACAGTAGAAAATTAGTTTTTGAAAAATTTACTATATAAAAGGCAATCCCTGGGATATTTAAAATTTGCGACAGTAGAAAATTAGTTTTTGAAAAATTTACTATAGAAAAGGCAATCCCTGGCGCAATTAAAATTTGTGACAGTTGAAAATTATTTTTTGAATAATTTACTATAGAAAAGGCAATCCCTGGCGCACATAAAATTTGCGACAGTATAAAATTAGTTTTTGAAAAATTTACTATATAAAAGGCAATCCCTGGGATATTTAAAATTTGCGACAGTATAAAATTATTTTTTGAATAATTTACTATATAAAAGGCAATCCCTGGCGCACATAAAATTTGCGACAGTAAAAAATTATTTTTTGAATAATTTACTATAGAAAAGGCAATCCCTGGCGCAATTAAAATTTGCGACAGTAGAAAATTATTTTTTGAATAATTTACTGTAGAAAAGGCAATCCCTGGGATATTTAAAATTTGCGACAGTAGAAAATTAGTTTTTGAAAAATTTACTATAGAAAAGGCAATCCCTGGCGTAATTAAAATTTGCGACAGTAGAAAATTAGTTTTTGAAAAATTTACTATATAAAAGGCAATCCCTGGGATATTTAAAATTTGCGACAGTAGAAAATTAGTTTTTGAAAAATTTACTATAGAAAAGGCAATCCCTGGCGCAATTAAAATTTGTGACAGTTGAAAATTATTTTTTGAATAATTTACTATAGAAAAGGCAATCCCTGGCGCACATAAAATTTGCGACAGTATAAAATTAGTTTTTGAAAAATTTACTATATAAAAGGCAATCCCTGGGATATTTAAAATTTGCGACAGTATAAAATTATTTTTTGAATAATTTACTATATAAAAGGCAATCCCTGGCGCACATAAAATTTGCGACAGTAAAAAATTATTTTTTGAATAATTTACTATAGAAAAGGCAATCCCTGGCGCAATTAAAATTTGTGACAGTATAAAATTAGTTTTTGAATAATTTACTATAGAAAAGGCAATCCCTGGCGCACATAAAATTTGTGACAGTATAAAATTAGTTTTTGAATAATTTACTGTAGAAAAGGCAATCCCTGGCGCAATTAAAATTTGTGACAGTATAAAATTAGTTTTTGAATAATTTACTGTAGAAAAGGCAATCCCTGGCGCACATAAAATTTGTGACAGTTGAAAATTATTTTTTGAATAATTTACTATAGAAAAGGCAATCCCTGGCGCACATAAAATTTGCGACAGTAAAAAATTATTTTTTGAATAATTTACTGTAGAAAAGGCAATCCCTGGGATATTTAAAATTTGTGACAGTATAAAATTATTTTTTGAATAATTTCTTATAGAAAAGTCAATCCCTGGCGCAATTAAAATTTGCGACAGTAGAAAATTATTTTTTGAATAATTTACTATAGAAAAGTCAATCCCTGGCGCAATTAAAATTTGCGACAGTATAAAATTAGTTTTTGAATAATTTACTGTAGAAAAGGCAATCCCTGGCGCACATAAAATTTGCGACAGTATAAAATTAGTTTTTGAATAATTTACTATAGAAAAGGCAATCCCTGGCGCACATAAAATTTGCGACAGTAAAAAATTATTTTTTGAATAATTTACTGTAGAAAAGGCAATCCCTGGGATATTTAAAATTTGTGACAGTATAAAATTAGTTTTTGAATAATTTACTGTAGAAAAGGCAATCCCTGGCGCAATTAAAATTTGTGACAGTATAAAATTAGTTTTTGAATAATTTACTGTAGAAAAGGCAATCCCTGGCGCACATAAAATTTGTGACAGTTGAAAATTATTTTTTGAATAATTTACTATAGAAAAGGCAATCCCTGGCGCACATAAAATTTGCGACAGTAAAAAATTATTTTTTGAATAATTTACTGTAGAAAAGGCAATCCCTGGGATATTTAAAATTTGCGACAGTAGAAAATTATTTTTTGAATAATTTACTATAGAAAAGTCAATCCCTGGCGCAATTAAAATTTGTGACAGTTGAAAATTATTTTTTGAATAATTTACTGTAGAAAAGGCAATCCCTGGGATATTTAAAATTTGTGACAGTATAAAATTATTTTTTGAATAATTTACTGTAGAAAAGGCAATCCCTGGCGCAATTAAAATTTGCGACAGTAGAAAATTAGTTTTTGAAAAATTTACTATATAAAAGGCAATCCCTGGGATATTTAAAATTTGCGACAGTAGAAAATTAGTTTTTGAAAAATTTACTATAGAAAAGGCAATCCCTGGCGCAATTAAAATTTGTGACAGTTGAAAATTATTTTTTGAATAATTTACTATAGAAAAGGCAATCCCTGGCGCACATAAAATTTGCGACAGTATAAAATTAGTTTTTGAAAAATTTACTATATAAAAGGCAATCCCTGGGATATTTAAAATTTGCGACAGTAAAAAATTAGTTTTTGAAAAATTTACTATATAAAAGGCAATCCCTGGGATTTTTAAAATTTGTGACAGTATAAAATTATTTTTTGAATAATTTACTATAGAAAAGTCAATCCCTGGCGCACATAAAATTTGCGACAGTATAAAATTATTTTTTGAATAATTTACTATAGAAAAGTCAATCCCTGGGATATTTAAAATTTGCGACAGTAGAAAATTAGTTTTTGAATAATTTACTATAGAAAAGTCAATCCCTGGCGCAATTAAAATTTGTGACAGTTGAAAATTATTTTTTGAATAATTTACTATAGAAAAGGCAATCCCTGGCGCACATAAAATTTGCGACAGTATAAAATTAGTTTTTGAAAAATTTACTATATAAAAGGCAATCCCTGGGATATTTAAAATTTGCGACAGTATAAAATTATTTTTTGAATAATTTACTATAGAAAAGGCAATCCCTGGCGCAATTAAAATTTGCGACAGTATAAAATTATTTTTTGAATAATTTACTATATAAAAGGCAATCCCTGGCGCACATAAAATTTGCGACAGTATAAAATTATTTTTTGAATAATTTACTATAGAAAAGGCAATCCCTGGGATATTTAAAATTTGTGACAGTTGAAAATTATTTTTTGAATAATTTACTATAGAAAAGGCAATCCCTGGGATATTTAAAATTTGCGACAGTATAAAATTATTTTTTGAATAATTTACTATATAAAAGGCAATCCCTGGCGTAATTAAAATTTGTGACAGTTGAAAATTATTTTTTGAATAATTTACTATAGAAAAGGCAATCCCTGGGATATTTAAAATTTGCGACAGTATAAAATTATTTTTTGAATAATTTACTATAGAAAAGGCAATCCCTGGCGCACATAAAATTTGCGACAGTATAAAATTATTTTTTGAATAATTTACTATAGAAAAGGCAATCCCTGGCGCACATAAAATTTGCGACAGTAAAAAATTATTTTTTGAATAATTTACTGTAGAAAAGGCAATCCCTGGGATATTTAAAATTTGCGACAGTAGAAAATTATTTTTTGAATAATTTACTATAGAAAAGTCAATCCCTGGCGCAATTAAAATTTGTGACAGTTGAAAATTATTTTTTGAATAATTTACTGTAGAAAAGGCAATCCCTGGGATATTTAAAATTTGTGACAGTATAAAATTATTTTTTGAATAATTTACTGTAGAAAAGGCAATCCCTGGCGCAATTAAAATTTGCGACAGTAGAAAATTAGTTTTTGAAAAATTTACTATATAAAAGGCAATCCCTGGGATATTTAAAATTTGCGACAGTAGAAAATTAGTTTTTGAAAAATTTACTATAGAAAAGGCAATCCCTGGCGCAATTAAAATTTGCGACAGTATAAAATTATTTTTTGAAAAATTTACTATATAAAAGGCAATCCCTGGGATATTTAAAATTTGCGACAGTATAAAATTATTTTTTGAATAATTTACTATAGAAAAGGCAATCCCTGGGATATTTAAAATTTGCGACAGTATAAAATTATTTTTTGAAAAATTTACTATAGAAAAGGCAATCCCTGGCGCAATTAAAATTTGCGACAGTATAAAATTATTTTTTGAAAAATTTACTATAGAATAGGCAATCCCTGGGATATTTAAAATTTGCGACAGTATAAAATTATTTTTTGAATAATTTACTATAGAAAAGGCAATCCCTGGCGCAATTAAAATTTGCGACAGTATAAAATTATTTTTTGAATAATTTACTATATAAAAGGCAATCCCTGGCGCACATAAAATTTGCGACAGTATAAAATTATTTTTTGAATAATTTACTATAGAAAAGGCAATCCCTGGGATATTTAAAATTTGTGACAGTTGAAAATTATTTTTTGAATAATTTACTATAGAAAAGGCAATCCCTGGGATATTTAAAATTTGCGACAGTATAAAATTATTTTTTGAATAATTTACTATATAAAAGGCAATCCCTGGCGTAATTAAAATTTGTGACAGTTGAAAATTATTTTTTGAATAATTTACTATAGAAAAGGCAATCCCTGGGATATTTAAAATTTGCGACAGTATAAAATTATTTTTTGAATAATTTACTATAGAAAAGGCAATCCCTGGCGCACATAAAATTTGCGACAGTATAAAATTATTTTTTGAATAATTTACTATATAAAAGGCAATCCCTGGCGTAATTAAAATTTGCGACAGTATAAAATTATTTTTTGAATAATTTACTATAGAAAAGGCAATCCCTGGCGCAATTAAAATTTGTGACAGTATAAAATTAGTTTTTGAAAAATTTACTATAGAAAAGGCAATCCCTGGCGCACATAAAATTTGCGACAGTATAAAATTATTTTTTGAATAATTTACTATAGAAAAGGCAATCGCTGGCGCACATAAAATTTGTGACAGTTGAAAATTATTTTTTGAATAATTTACTATAGAAAAGGCAATCCCTGGGATATTTAAAATTTGCGACAGTATAAAATTATTTTTTGAATAATTTACTATATAAAAGGCAATCCCTGGCGTAATTAAAATTTGCGACAGTATAAAATTATTTTTTGAATAATTTACTGTAGAAAAGGCAATCCCTGGCGTAATTAAAATTTGCGACAGTATAAAATTATTTTTTGAATAATTTACTATATAAAAGGCAATCCCTGGCGTAATTAAAATTTGCGACAGTATAAAATTATTTTTTGAATAATTTACTATAGAAAAGGCAATCCCTGGCGCAATTAAAATTTGTGACAGTTGAAAATTATTTTTTGAATAATTTACTATAGAAAAGGCAATCCCTGGCGCAATTAAAATTTGTGACAGTATAAAATTAGTTTTTGAATAATTTACTATAGAAAAGGCAATCCCTGGGATATTTAAAATTTGCGACAGTATAAAATTATTTTTTGAATAATTTACTATAGAAAAGGCAATCCCTGGCGTAATTAAAATTTGCGACAGTATAAAATTATTTTTTGAATAATTTACTATAGAAAAGGCAATCCCTGGGATATTTAAAATTTGCGACAGTATAAAATTATTTTTTGAATAATTTACTATATAAAAGGCAATCCCTGGCGTAATTAAAATTTGCGACAGTATAAAATTATTTTTTGAATAATTTACTGTAGAAAAGGCAATCCCTGGCGTAATTAAAATTTGCGACAGTATAAAATTATTTTTTGAATAATTTACTGTAGAAAAGGCAATCCCTGGCGCAATTAAAATTTGTGACAGTATAAAATTAGTTTTTGAATAATTTACTATAGAAAAGGCAATCCCTGGCGCACATAAAATTTGTGACAGTTGAAAATTATTTTTTGAATAATTTACTGTAGAAATGGCAATCCCTGGCGCACATAAAATTTGCGACAGTATAAAATTATTTTTTGAATAATTTACTGTAGAAAAGGCAATCCCTGGGATATTTAAAATTTGCGACAGTAGAAAATTATTTTTTGAATAATTTACTATAGAAAAGGCAATCCCTGGCGTAATTAAAATTTGCGACAGTATAAAATTATTTTTTGAATAATTTACTATAGAAAAGGCAATCCCTGGGATATTTAAAATTTGCGACAGTATAAAATTATTTTTTGAATAATTTACTATATAAAAGGCAATCCCTGGCGTAATTAAAATTTGCGACAGTATAAAATTATTTTTTGAATAATTTACTGTAGAAAAGGCAATCCCTGGCGTAATTAAAATTTGCGACAGTATAAAATTATTTTTTGAATAATTTACTGTAGAAAAGGCAATCCCTGGCGCAATTAAAATTTGCGACAGTAGAAAATTATTTTTTGAATAATTTACTATAGAAAAGGCAATCCCTGGCGCACATAAAATTTGTGACAGTTGAAAATTATTTTTTGAATAATTTACTATAGAAAAGGCAATCCCTGGGATATTTAAAATTTGCGACAGTATAAAATTATTTTTTGAATAATTTACTGTAGAAAAGGCAATCCCTGGCGCAATTAAAATTTGTGACAGTATAAAATTAGTTTTTGAATAATTTACTATAGAAAAGGCAATCCCTGGCGCACATAAAATTTGTGACAGTTGAAAATTATTTTTTGAATAATTTACTGTAGAAAAGGCAATCCCTGGCGCACATAAAATTTGCGACAGTATAAAATTATTTTTTGAATAATTTACTGTAGAAAAGGCAATCCCTGGGATATTTAAAATTTGTGACAGTAGAAAATTATTTTTTGAATAATTTACTGTAGAAAAGGCAATCCCTGGGATATTTAAAATTTGCGACAGTATAAAATTATTTTTTGAATAATTTACTATAGAAAAGGCAATCCCTGGGATATTTAAAATTTGCGACAGTATAAAATTATTTTTTGAATAATTTACTATATAAAAGGCAATCCCTGGCGTAATTAAAATTTGCGACAGTATAAAATTATTTTTTGAATAATTTACTGTAGAAAAGGCAATCCCTGGCGTAATTAAAATTTGCGACAGTATAAAATTATTTTTTGAATAATTTACTATATAAAAGGCAATCCCTGGCGTAATTAAAATTTGCGACAGTATAAAATTATTTTTTGAATAATTTACTATAGAAAAGGCAATCCCTGGCGCAATTAAAATTTGTGACAGTTGAAAATTATTTTTTGAATAATTTACTATAGAAAAGGCAATCCCTGGGATATTTAAAATTTGCGACAGTATAAAATTAGTTTTTGAATAATTTACTATAGAAAAGGCAATCCCTGGCGCACATAAAATTTGTGACAGTTGAAAATTATTTTTTGAATAATTTACTATAGAAAAGGCAATCCCTGGGATATTTAAAATTTGCGACAGTATAAAATTATTTTTTGAATAATTTACTATATAAAAGGCAATCCCTGGCGTAATTAAAATTTGCGACAGTATAAAATTATTTTTTGAATAATTTACTATAGAAAAGGCAATCCCTGGCGCACATAAAATTTGCGACAGTATAAAATTATTTTTTGAATAATTTACTATAGAAAAGTCAATCCCTGGCGCAATTAAAATTTGCGACAGTAAAAAATTAGTTTTTGAATAATTTACTGTAGAAAAGGCAATCCCTGGCGCACATAAAATTTGTGACAGTTGAAAATTATTTTTTGAATAATGTACTATAGAAAAGGCAATCGCTGGGATATTTAAAATTTGCGACAGTATAAAATTATTTTTTGAATAATTTACTATATAAAAGGCAATCCCTGGCGCACATAAAATTTGCGACAGTATAAAATTATTTTTTGAATAATTTACTGTAGAAAATGCAATCCCTGGCGCACATAAAATTTGCGACAGTATAAAATTATTTTTTGAATAATTTACTATATAAAAGGCAATCCCTGGCGTAATTAAAATTTGTGACAGTTGAAAATTATTTTTTGAATAATTTACTATAGAAAAGGCAATCCCTGGGATATTTAAAATTTGCGACAGTATAAAATTAGTTTTTGAATAATTTACTGTAGAAAAGGCAATCCCTGGGATATTTAAAATTTGCGACAGTAGAAAATTATTTTTTGAATAATTTACTATAGAAAAGTCAATCCCTGGCGCAATTAAAATTTGCGACAGTATAAAATTAGTTTTTGAATAATTTACTGTAGAAAAGGCAATCCCTGGCGCACATAAAATTTGCGACAGTTGAAAATTATTTTTTGAATAATTTACTATAGAAAAGTCAATCCCTGGCGCAATTAAAATTTGCGACAGTAGAAAATTATTTTTTGAATAATTTACTATAGAAAAGTCAATCCCTGGCGCAATTAAAATTTGCGACAGTATAAAATTATTTTTTGAATAATTTACTGTAGAAAAGGCAATCCCTGGGATATTTAAAATTTGCGACAGTATAAAATTATTTTTTGAATAATTTACTATATAAAAGGCAATCCCTGGCGCAATTAAAATTTGCGACAGTAGAAAATTATTTTTTGAATAATTTACTATATAAAAGGCAATCCCTGGCGTAATTAAAATTTGTGACAGTTGAAAATTATTTTTTGAATAATTTACTATAGAAAAGGCAATCCCTGGGATATTTAAAATTTGCGACAGTATAAAATTAGTTTTTGAATAATTTACTATAGAAAAGTCAATCCCTGGCGCAATTAAAATTTGCGACAGTTGAAAATTATTTTTTGAATAATTTACTATAGAAAAGTCAATCCCTGGCGCAATTAAAATTTGCGACAGTAGAAAATTATTTTTTGAATAATTTACTATAGAAAAGGCAATCCCTGGGATATTTAAAATTTGCGACAGTATAAAATTATTTTTTGAATAATTTACTATATAAAAGGCAATCCCTGGCGCACATAAAATTTGCGACAGTATAAAATTATTTTTTGAATAATTTACTGTAGAAAAGGCAATCCCTGGCGCACATAAAATTTGCGACAGTATAAAATTATTTTTTGAATAATTTACTATATAAAAGGCAATCCCTGGCGTAATTAAAATTTGTGACAGTTGAAAATTATTTTTTGAATAATTTACTATAGAAAAGGCAATCCCTGGGATATTTAAAATTTGCGACAGTATAAAATTAGTTTTTGAATAATTTACTGTAGAAAAGGCAATCCCTGGGATATTTAAAATTTGCGACAGTATAAAATTATTTTTTGAATAATTTACTATAGAAAAGTCAATCCCTGGCGCAATTAAAATTTGCGACAGTATAAAATTAGTTTTTGAATAATTTACTGTAGAAAAGGCAATCCCCGGCGCACATAAAATTTGTGACAGTTGAAAATTATTTTTTGAATAATTTACTATAGAAAAGTCAATCCCTGGCGCAATTAAAATTTGCGACAGTAGAAAATTATTTTTTGAATAATTTACTATAGAAAAGTCAATCCCTGGCGCAATTAAAATTTGCGACAGTATAAAATTATTTTTTGAATAATTTACTGTAGAAAAGGCAATCCCTGGGATATTTAAAATTTGCGACAGTAGAAAATTATTTTTTGAATAATTTACTATAGAAAAGGCAATCCCTGGGATATTTAAAATTTGCGACAGTAGAAAATTATTTTTTGAATAATTTACTATAGAAAAGGCAATCCCTGGCGCACATAAAATTTGGGACAGTAGAAAATTATTTTTTGAATAATTTACTATAGAAAAGTCAATCCCTGGCGCACATAAAATTTGCGACAGTAAAAAATTAGTTTTTGAATAATTTACTGTAGAAAAGGCAATCCCTGGCGCACATAAAATTTGTGACACTTGAAAATTATTTTTTGAATAATTTACTATAGAAAAGGCAATCCCTGGGATATTTAAAATTTGCGACAGTATAAAATTATTTTTTGAATAATTTACTATATAAAAGGCAATCCCTGGCGCACATAAAATTTGCGACAGTATAAAATTATTTTTTGAATAATTTACTGTAGAAAGGGCAATCCCTGGCGCACATAAAATTTGCGACAGTATAAAATTATTTTTTGAATAATTTACTATATAAAAGGCAATCCCTGGCGTAATTAAAATTTGTGACAGTTGAAAATTATTTTTTGAATAATTTACTATAGAAAAGGCAATCCCTGGGATATTTAAAATTTGCGACAGTATAAAATTAGTTTTTGAATAATTTACTGTAGAAAAGGCAATCCCTGGGATATTTAAAATTTGCGACAGTATAAAATTATTTTTTGAATAATTTACTATAGAAAAGGCAATCCCTGGCGCACATAAAATTTGCGACAGTATAAAATTATTTTTTGAAAAATTTACTATAGAAAAGGCAATCCCTGGGATATTTAAAATTTGCGACAGTATAAAATTATTTTTTGAATAATTTACTATAGAAAAGTCAATCCCTGGCGCACATAAAATTTGCGACAGTATAAAATTATTTTTTGAATAATTTACTATAGAAAAGGCAATCCCTGGCGCAATTAAAATTTGCGACAGTATAAAATTATTTTTTGAAAAATTTACTATAGAAAAGGCAATCCCTGGGATATTTAAAATTTGCGACAGTATAAAATTATTTTTTGAATAATTTACTATAGAAAAGTCAATCCCTGGCGCACATAAAATTTGCGACAGTATAAAATTAGTTTTTGAATAATTTACTGTAGAAAAGGCAATCCCTGGCGCACATAAAATTTGTGACAGTTGAAAATTATTTTTTGAATAATTTACTGTAGAAAAGGCAATCCCTGGGATATTTAAAATTTGCGACAGTAGAAAATTATTTTTTGAATAATTTACTATAGAAAAGGCAATCCCTGGCGCAATTAAAATTTGTGACAGTATAAAATTAGTTTTTGAAAAATTTACTATAGAAAAGGCAATCCCTGGGATATTTAAAATTTGCGACAGTATAAAATTATTTTTTGAATAATTTACTATAGAAAAGGCAATCCCTGGCGCACATAAAATTTGCGACAGTATAAAATTATTTTTTGAATAATTTACTATAGAAAAGGCAATCCCTGGGATATTTAAAATTTGCGACAGTATAAAATTATTTTTTGAATAATTTACTATAGAAAAGGCAATCCCTGGCGCACATAAAATTTGCGACAGTATAAAATTAGTTTTTGAATAATTTACTATAGAAAAGGCAATCCCTGGGATATTTAAAATTTGCGACAGTATAAAATTATTTTTTGAATAATTTACTATAGAAAAGGCAATCCCTGGCGCAATTAAAATTTGCGACAGTATAAAATTATTTTTTGAATAATTTACTATAGAAAAGGCAATCCCTGGCGCACATAAAATTTGCGACAGTATAAAATTATTTTTTGAATAATTTACTATAGAAAAGGCAATCCCTGGCGTAATTAAAATTTGCGACAGTATAAAATTATTTTTTGAATAATTTACTATATAAAAGGCAATCCCTGGCGTAATTAAAATTTGCGACAGTATAAAATTATTTTTTGAATAATTTACTATATAAAAGGCAATCCCTGGCGTAATTAAAATTTGCGACAGTATAAAATTAGTTTTTGAATAATTTACTGTAGAAAAGGCAATCCCTGGGATATTTAAAATTTGCGACAGTATAAAATTATTTTTTGAATAATTTACTATATAAAAGGCAATCCCTGGCGTAATTAAAATTTGCGACAGTATAAAATTATTTTTTGAATAATTTACTATAGAAAAGGCAATCCCTGGGATATTTAAAATTTGCGACAGTATAAAATTATTTTTTGAATAATTTACTATAGAAAAGGCAATCCCTGGCGTAATTAAAATTTGCGACAGTATAAAATTATTTTTTGAATAATTTACTATAGAAAAGGCAATCCCTGGCGTAATTAAAATTTGCGACAGTATAAAATTATTTTTTGAATAATTTACTATATAAAAGGCAATCCCTGGCGTAATTAAAATTTGTGACAGTTGAAAATTATTTTTTGAATAATTTACTATAGAAAAGGCAATCCCTGGGATATTTAAAATTTGCGACAGTATAAAATTATTTTTTGAATAATTTACTATATAAAAGGCAATCCCTGGCGCACATAAAATTTGCGACAGTAAAAAATTATTTTTTGAATAATTTACTATAGAAAAGGCAATCCCTGGCGTAATTAAAATTTGCGACAGTATAAAATTATTTTTTGAATAATTTACTATATAAAAGGCAATCCCTGGCGTAATTAAAATTTGCGACAGTATAAAATTATTTTTTGAATAATTTACTATATAAAAGGCAATCCCTGGCGTAATTAAAATTTGCGACAGTATAAAATTATTTTTTGAATAATTTACTATATAAAAGGCAATCCCTGGCGTAATTAAAATTTGCGACAGTATAAAATTAGTTTTTGAATAATTTACTGTAGAAAAGGCAATCCCTGGGATATTTAAAATTTGCGACAGTATAAAATTATTTTTTGAATAATTTACTATATAAAAGGCAATCCCTGGCGTAATTAAAATTTGCGACAGTATAAAATTATTTTTTGAATAATTTACTATAGAAAAGGCAATCCCTGGGATATTTAAAATTTGCGACAGTATAAAATTATTTTTTGAATAATTTACTATAGAAAAGGCAATCCCTGGGATATTTAAATTTTGCGACAGTATAAAATTATTTTTTGAATAATTTACTATATAAAAGGCAATCCCTGGCGCACATAAAATTTGCGACAGTATAAAATTATTTTTTGAATAATTTACTATAGAATAGTCAATCCCTGGCGCACATAAAATTTGTGACAGTAAAAAATTAGTTTTTGAATAATTTACTATAGAAAAGGCAATCCCTGGGATATTTAAAATTTGCGACAGTATAAAATTAGTTTTTGAATAATTTACTATATAAAAGGCAATCCCTGGCGTAATTAAAATTTGCGACAGTATAAAATTAGTTTTTGAATAATTTACTGTAGAAAAGGCAATCCCTGGGATATTTAAAATTTGCGACAGTATAAAATTATTTTTTTAATAATTTACTATATAAAAGGCAATCCCTGGCGTAATTAAAATTTGCGACAGTATAAAATTATTTTTTGAATAATTTACTATAGAAAAGGCAATCCCTGGGATATTTAAAATTTGCGACAGTATAAAATTATTTTTTGAATAATTTACTATATAAAAGGCAATCCCTGGCGCACATAAAATTTGCGACAGTATAAAATTATTTTTTGAATAATTTACTATATAAAAGGCAATCCCTGGCGCACATAAAATTTGCGACAGTATAAAATTAGTTTTTGAATAATTTACTATATAAAAGGCAATCCCTGGCGTAATTAAAATTTGCGACAGTATAAAATTAGTTTTTGAATAATTTACTGTAGAAAAGGCAATCCCTGGGATATTTAAAATTTGCGACAGTAGAAAATTATTTTTTGAATAATTTACTATAGAAAAGTCAATCCCTGGCGTAATTAAAATTTGTGACAGTTGAAAATTATTTTTTGAATAATTTACTGTAGAACAGGCAATCCCTGGCGCACATAAAATTTGCGACAGTAAAAAATTATTTTTTGAATAATTTACTATAGAAAAGGCAATCCCTGGGATATTTAAAATTTGCGACAGTATAAAATTATTTTTTGAATAATTTACTATAGAAAAGGCAATCCCTGGCGCACATAAAATTTGCAACAGTATAAAATTATTTTTTGAATAATTTACTATATAAAAGGCAATCCCTGGCGTAATTAAAATTTGCGACAGTATAAAATTAGTTTTTGAATAATTTACTGTAGAAAAGGCAATCCCTGGGATATTTAAAATTTGCGACAGTAGAAAATTATTTTTTGAATAATTTACTATAGAAAAGTCAATCCCTGGCGCAATTAAAATTTGTGACAGTTGAAAATTATTTTTTGAATAATTTACTGTAGAAAAGGCAATCCCTGGCGCACATAAAATTTGCGACAGTAAAAAATTATTTTTTGAATAATTTACTATAGAAAAGGCAATCCCTGGCGCACATAAAATTTGCGACAGTAAAAAATTATTTTTTGAATAATTTACTATAGAAAAGGCAATCCCTGGCGTAATTAAAATTTGTGACAGTATAAAATTATTTTTTGAATAATTTACTATAGAAAAGGCAATCCCTGGCGTAATTAAAATTTGCGACAGTATAAAATTATTTTTTGAATAATTTACTATATAAAAGGCAATCCCTGGCGTAATTAAAATTTGCGACAGTATAAAATTATTTTTTGAATAATTTACTATAGAAAAGGCAATCCCTGGCGCAATTAAAATTTGTGACAGTATAAAATTAGTTTTTGAATAATTTACTATAGAAAAGGCAATCCCTGGCGCAATTAAAATTTGCGACAGTAAAAAATTATTTTTTGAATAATTTACTGTAGAAAAGGCAATCCCTGGGATATTTAAAATTTGCGACAGTATAAAATTATTTTTTGAATAATTTACTATAGAAAAGGCAATCCCTGGCGCACATAAAATTTGCGACAGTATAAAATTAGTTTTTGAATAATTTACTATAGAAAAGGCAATCCCTGGCGCACATAAAATTTGTGACAGTATATAATTAGTTTTTGAATAATTTACTATAGAAAAGGCAATCCCTGGCGCACATAAAATTTGTGACAGTTGAAAATTATTTTTTGAATAATTTACTATAGAAAAGGCAATCCCTGGGATATTTAAAATTTGCGACAGTATAAAATTATTTTTTGAATAATTTACTATATAAAAGGCAATCCCTGGCGCAATTAAAATTTGTGACAGTATAAAATTAGTTTTTGAATAATTTACTATAGAAAAGGCAATCCCTGGCGCACATAAAATTTGTGACAGTTGAAAATTATTTTTTGAATAATTTACTATAGAAAAGGCAATCCCTGGGATATTTAAAATTTGCGACAGTATAAAATTATTTTTTGAATAATTTACTATATAAGAGGCAATCCCTGGCGCACATAAAATTTGCGACAGTATAAAATTAGTTTTTGAATAATTTACTGTAGAAAAGGCAATCCCTGGGATATTTAAAATTTGCGACAGTAGAAAATTATTTTTTGAATAATTTACTATAGAAAAGGCAATCCCTGGGATATTTAAAATTTGCGACAGTATAAAATTATTTTTTGAATAATTTACTATATAAAAGGCAATCCCTGGCGCACATAAAATTTGCGACAGTATAAAATTAGTTTTTGAATAATTTACTATATAAAAGGCAATCCCTGGGATATTTAAAATTTGCGACAGTATAAAATTATTTTTTGAATAATTTACTATATAAAAGGCAATCCCTGGCGCACATAAAATTTGCGACAGTATAAAATTATTTTTTGAATAATTTACTATATAAAAGGCAATCCCTGGCGTAATTAAAATTTGCGACAGTATAAAATTATTTTTTGAATAATTTACTATATAAAAGGCAATCCCTGGGATATTTAAAATTTGCGACAGTATAAAATTATTTTTTGAATAATTTTCTATATAAAAGGCAATCCCTGGGATATTTAAAATTTGCGACAGTATAAAATTATTTTTTGAATAATTTACTATAGAAAAGGCAATCCCTGGCGCACATAAAATTTGCGACAGTATAAAATTATTTTTTGAATAATTTACTATAGAAAAGGCAATCCCTGGCGCACATAAAATTTGTGACAGTTGAAAATTATTTTTTGAATAATTTACTATAGAAAAGGCAATCCCTGGGATATTTAAAATTTGCGACAGTATAAAATTATTTTTTGAATAATTTACTATATAAAAGGCAATCCCTGGCGCACATAAAATTTGCGACAGTATAAAATTATTTTTTGAATAATTTACTATATAAAAGGCAATCCCTGGCGTAATTAAAATTTGCGACAGTATAAAATTATTTTTTGAATAATTTACTATATAAAAGGCAATCCCTGGGATATTTAAAATTTGCGACAGTATAAAATTATTTTTTGAATAATTTACTATATAAAAGGCAATCCCTGGGATATTTAAAATTTGCGACAGTATAAAATTATTTTTTGAATAATTTACTATAGAAAAGGCAATCCCTGGCGCACATAAAATTTGCGACAGTATAAAATTATTTTTTGAATAATTTACTATAGAAAAGGCAATCCCTGGCGCACATAAAATTTGTGACAGTTGAAAATT
Source organism: Dioctria linearis (assembly GCA_963930735.1). Taxonomy (NCBI): domain Eukaryota; kingdom Metazoa; phylum Arthropoda; class Insecta; order Diptera; family Asilidae; genus Dioctria; species Dioctria linearis. The sequence continues at coordinate 16,915 of CAWVNZ010000227.1, forward strand.
ATTTTTTGAATAATTTACTATAGAAAAGGCAATCCCTGGGATATTTAAAATTTGCGACAGTATAAAATTATTTTTTGAATAATTTACTATATAAAAGGCAATCCCTGGCGCACATAAAATTTGTGACAGTTGAAAATTATTTTTTGAATAATTTACTATAGAAAAGGCAATCCCTGGGATATTTAAAATTTGCGACAGTATAAAATTATTTTTTGAATAATTTACTATATAAAAGGCAATCCCTGGCGCACATAAAATTTGCGACAGTATAAAATTATTTTTTGAATAATTTACTATATAAAAGGCAATCCCTGGCGCACATAAAATTTGTGACAGTTGAAAATTATTTTTTGAATAATTTACTATAGAAAAGGCAATCCCTGGGATATTTAAAATTTGCGACAGTATAAAATTATTTTTTGAATAATTTACTATAGAAAAGGCAATCCCTGGCGCACATAAAATTTGCGACAGTATAAAATTATTTTTTGAATAATTTACTATAGAAAAGGCAATCCCTGGCGCAATTAAAATTTGTGACAGTATAAAATTAGTTTTTGAATAATTTACTGTAGAAAAGGCAATCCCTGGGATATTTAAAATTTGCGACAGTTGAAAATTATTTTTTGAATAATTTACTATAGAAAAGGCAATCCCTGGCGTAATTAAAATTTGTGACAGTATAAAATTATTTTTTGAATAATTTACTATAGAAAAGGCAATCCCTGGCGCACATAAAATTTGTGACAGTTGAAAATTATTTTTTGAATAATTTACTATAGAAAAGGCAATCCCTGGCGCACATAAAATTTGTGACAGTTGAAAATTATTTTTTGAATAATTTACTATAGAAAAGGCAATCCCTGGGATATTTAAAATTTGCGACAGTATAAAATTATTTTTTGAATAATTTACTATATAAAAGTCAATCCCTGGCGCAATTAAAATTTGCGACAGTATAAAATTAGTTTTTGAAAAATTTACTATAGAAAAGGCAATCCCTGGGATATTTAAAATTTGTGACAGTTGAAAATTATTTTTTGAATAATTTACTATAGAAAAGGCAATCCCTGGCGCACATAAAATTTGCGACAGTAAAAAATTAGTTTTTGAATAATTTACTGTAGAAAAGGCAATCCCTGGCGCACATAAAATTTGTGACAGTTGAAAATTATTTTTTGAAAAATTTACTATATAAAAGGCAATCCCTGGCGTAATTAAAATTTGCGACAGTATAAAATTAGTTTTTGAATAATTTACTGTAGAAAAGGCAATCCCTGGGATATTTAAAATTTGCGACAGTATAAAATTAGTTTTTGAAAAATTTACTATATAAAAGGCAATCCCTGGCGCAATTAAAATTTGTGACAGTTGAAAATTAGTTTTTGAATAATTTACTGTAGAAAAGGCAATCCCTGGCGCAATTAAAATTTGCGACAGTATAAAATTAGTTTTTGAAAAATTTACTATATAAAAGGCAATCCCTGGCGCAATTAAAATTTGTGACAGTTGAAAATTAGTTTTTGAATAATTTACTGTAGAAAAGGCAATCCCTGGGATATTTAAAATTTGCGACAGTAGAAAATTATTTTTTGAATAATTTACTATAGAAAAGGCAATCCCTGGGATATTTAAAATTTGCGACAGTATAAAATTATTTTTTGAATAATTTACTATATAAAAGGCAATCCCTGGCGCACATAAAATTTGCGACAGTAAAAAATTATTTTTTGAATAATTTACTATAGAAAAGGCAATCCCTGGCGCAATTAAAATTTGCGACAGTAGAAAATTATTTTTTGAATAATTTACTGTAGAAAAGGCAATCCCTGGCGTAATTAAAATTTGTGACAGTTGAAAATTATTTTTTGAATAATTTACTATAGAAAAGTCAATCCCTGGCGCAATTAAAATTTGCGACAGTATAAAATTATTTTTTGAATAATTTACTATATAAAAGGCAATCCCTGGCGCAATTAAAATTTGTGACAGTATAAAATTAGTTTTTGAATAATTTACTGTAGAAAAGGCAATCCCTGGCGCACATAAAATTTGCGACAGTATAAAATTATTTTTTGAATAATTTACTATAGAAAAGGCAATCCCTGGGATATTTAAAATTTGCGACAGTATAAAATTATTTTTTGAATAATTTACTATAGAAAAGGCAATCCCTGGCGCAATTAAAATTTGTGACAGTATAAAATTAGTTTTTGAATAATTTACTGTAGAAAAGGCAATCCCTGGGATATTTAAAATTTGCGACAGTTGAAAATTATTTTTTGAATAATTTACTATAGAAAAGGCAATCCCTGGCGTAATTAAAATTTGTGACAGTATAAAATTATTTTTTGAATAATTTACTATAGAAAAGGCAATCCCTGGCGCACATAAAATTTGTGACAGTTGAAAATTATTTTTTGAATAATTTACTATAGAAAAGGCAATCCCTGGCGCACATAAAATTTGTGACAGTTGAAAATTATTTTTTGAATAATTTACTATAGAAAAGGCAATCCCTGGGATATTTAAAATTTGCGACAGTATAAAATTATTTTTTGAATAATTTACTATATAAAAGTCAATCCCTGGCGCAATTAAAATTTGCGACAGTATAAAATTAGTTTTTGAAAAATTTACTATAGAAAAGGCAATCCCTGGGATATTTAAAATTTGTGACAGTTGAAAATTATTTTTTGAATAATTTACTATAGAAAAGGCAATCCCTGGCGCACATAAAATTTGCGACAGTAAAAAATTAGTTTTTGAATAATTTACTGTAGAAAAGGCAATCCCTGGCGCACATAAAATTTGTGACAGTTGAAAATTATTTTTTGAAAAATTTACTATATAAAAGGCAATCCCTGGCGTAATTAAAATTTGCGACAGTATAAAATTAGTTTTTGAATAATTTACTGTAGAAAAGGCAATCCCTGGGATATTTAAAATTTGCGACAGTATAAAATTAGTTTTTGAAAAATTTACTATATAAAAGGCAATCCCTGGCGCAATTAAAATTTGTGACAGTTGAAAATTAGTTTTTGAATAATTTACTGTAGAAAAGGCAATCCCTGGCGCAATTAAAATTTGCGACAGTATAAAATTAGTTTTTGAAAAATTTACTATATAAAAGGCAATCCCTGGCGCAATTAAAATTTGTGACAGTTGAAAATTAGTTTTTGAATAATTTACTGTAGAAAAGGCAATCCCTGGGATATTTAAAATTTGCGACAGTAGAAAATTATTTTTTGAATAATTTACTATAGAAAAGGCAATCCCTGGGATATTTAAAATTTGCGACAGTATAAAATTATTTTTTGAATAATTTACTATATAAAAGGCAATCCCTGGCGCACATAAAATTTGCGACAGTAAAAAATTATTTTTTGAATAATTTACTATAGAAAAGGCAATCCCTGGCGCAATTAAAATTTGCGACAGTAGAAAATTATTTTTTGAATAATTTACTGTAGAAAAGGCAATCCCTGGCGTAATTAAAATTTGTGACAGTTGAAAATTATTTTTTGAATAATTTACTATAGAAAAGTCAATCCCTGGCGCAATTAAAATTTGCGACAGTATAAAATTATTTTTTGAATAATTTACTATATAAAAGGCAATCCCTGGCGCAATTAAAATTTGTGACAGTATAAAATTAGTTTTTGAATAATTTACTGTAGAAAAGGCAATCCCTGGCGCACATAAAATTTGCGACAGTATAAAATTATTTTTTGAATAATTAACTATAGAAAAGGCAATCCCTGGGATATTTAAAATTTGCGACAGTATAAAATTATTTTTTGAATAATTTACTATAGAAAAGGCAATCCCTGGCGCAATTAAAATTTGCGACAGTAAAAAATTAGTTTTTGAATAATTTACTGTAGAAAAGGCAATCCCTGGCGCACATAAAATTTGCGACAGTATAAAATTATTTTTTGAATAATTTACTGTAGAAAAGGCAATCCCTGGCGCAATTAAAATTTGTGACAGTTGAAAATTATTTTTTGAATAATTTACTGTAGAAAAGGCAATCCCTGGCGTAATTAAAATTTGTGACAGTTGAAAATTATTTTTTGAATAATTTACTGTAGAAAATGCAATCCCTGGCGCACATAAAATTTGCGACAGTAAAAAATTATTTTTTGAATAATTTACTATAGAAAAGGCAATCCCTGGCGCAATTAAAATTTGCGACAGTAGAAAATTATTTTTTGAATAATTTACTATAGAAAAGTCAATCCCTGGCGCAATTAAAATTTGCGACAGTATAAAATTAGTTTTTGAATAATTTACTGTAGAAAAGGCAATCCCTGGCGCACATAAAATTTGCGACAGTAAAAAATTATTTTTTGAATAATTTACTGTAGAAAAGGCAATCCCTGGCGTAATTAAAATTTGCGACAGTATAAAATTATTTTTTGAATAATTTACTGTAGAAAAGGCAATCCCTGGCGCACATAAAATTTGCGACAGTAAAAAATTATTTTTTGAATAATTTACTATAGAAAAGGCAATCCCTGGCGCAATTAAAATTTGCGACAGTAGAAAATTATTTTTTGAATAATTTACTATAGAAAAGTCAATCCCTGGCGCAATTAAAATTTGCGACAGTATAAAATTAGTTTTTGAAAAATTTACTATAGAAAAGGCAATCCCTGGGATATTTAAAATTTGCGACAGTATAAAATTATTTTTTGAATAATTTACTATAGAAAAGGCAATCCCTGGCGCACATAAAATTTGCGACAGTATAAAATTATTTTTTGAATAATTTACTATAGAAAAGGCAATCCCTGGGATATTTAAAATTTGCGACAGTATAAAATTATTTTTTGAATAATTTACTATAGAAAAGTCAATCCCTGGCGCACATAAAATTTGCGACAGTAGAAAATTATTTTTTGAATAATTTACTATAGAAAAGGCAATCCCTGGGATATTTAAAATTTGCGACAGTATAAAATTATTTTTTGAAAAATTTACTATAGAAAAGGCAATCCCTGGCGCACATAAAATTTGCGACAGTATAAAATTAGTTTTTGAATAATTTACTGTAGAAAAGGCAATCCCTGGCGCACATAAAATTTGTGACAGTATAAAATTATTTTTTGAATAATTTACTATAGAAAAGGCAATCCCTGGCGCACATAAAATTTGTGACAGTTGAAAATTATTTTTTGAATAATTTACTATAGAAAAGGCAATCCCTGGGATATTTAAAATTTGCGACAGTAAAAAATTATTTTTTGAATAATTTACTGTAGAAAAGGCAATCCCTGGGATATTTAAAATTTGTGACAGTATAAAATTATTTTTTGAATAATTTACTATAGAAAAGTCAATCCCTGGCGCAATTAAAATTTGCGACAGTAGAAAATTATTTTTTGAATAATTTACTATAGAAAAGGCAATCCCTGGCGTAATTAAAATTTGTGACAGTTGAAAATTATTTTTTGAATAATTTACTGTAGAAAAGGCAATCCCTGGGATATTTAAAATTTGCGACAGTAGAAAATTATTTTTTGAATAATTTACTATATAAAAGGCAATCCCTGGGATATTTAAAATTTGCGACAGTAGAAAATTATTTTTTGAATAATTTACTATAGAAAAGGCAATCCCTGGCGTAATTAAAATTTGTGACAGTTGAAAATTATTTTTTGAATAATTTACTGTAGAAAAGGCAATCCCTGGCGCACATAAAATTTGCGACAGTATAAAATTATTTTTTGAATAATTTACTATAGAAAAGGCAATCCCTGGGATATTTAAAATTTGCGACAGTATAAAATTATTTTTTGAATAATTTACTATAGAAAAGGCAATCCCTGGCGTAATTAAAATTTGTGACAGTTGAAAATTATTTTTTGAATAATTTACTGTAGAAAAGGCAATCCCTGGCGCACATAAAATTTGCGACAGTAAAAAATTATTTTTTGAATAATTTACTATAGAAAAGGCAATCCCTGGCGCACATAAAATTTGTGACAGTAGAAAATTATTTTTTGAATAATTTACTATAGAAAAGGCAATCCCTGGGATATTTAAAATTTGCGACAGTATAAAATTAGTTTTTGAATAATTTACTATATAAAAGGCAATCCCTGGCGTAATTAAAATTTGTGACAGTTGAAAATTATTTTTTGAATAATTTACTGTAGAAAAGGCAATCCCTGGGATATTTAAAATTTGCGACAGTAGAAAATTATTTTTTGAATAATTTACTATATAAAAGGCAATCCCTGGGATATTTAAAATTTGCGACAGTAGAAAATTATTTTTTGAATAATTTACTGTAGAAAAGGCAATCCCTGGCGCAATTAAAATTTGCGACAGTATAAAATTATTTTTTGAATAATTTACTATATAAAAGGCAATCCCTGGGATATTTAAAATTTGCGACAGTAGAAAATTATTTTTTGAATAATTTACTATAGAAAAGGCAATCCCTGGCGCAATTAAAATTTGCGACAGTATAAAATTATTTTTTGAATAATTTACTATATAAAAGGCAATCCCTGGCGTAATTAAAATTTGTGACAGTTGAAAATTATTTTTTGAATAATTTACTATATAAAAGGCAATCCCTGGGATATTTAAAATTTGCGACAGTATAAAATTATTTTTTGAATAATTTACTATAGAAAAGGCAATCCCTGGCGCACATAAAATTTGTGACAGTTGAAAATTATTTTTTGAATAATTTACTGTAGAAAAGGCAATCCCTGGGATATTTAAAATTTGCGACAGTAGAAAATTATTTTTTGAATAATTTACTATATAAAAGGCAATCCCTGGGATATTTAAAATTTGTGACAGTATAAAATTATTTTTTGAATAATTTACTATAGAAAAGGCAATCCCTGGCGCAATTAAAATTTGTGACAGTAGAAAATTAGTTTTTGAAAAATTTACTATAGAAAAGGCAATCCCTGGGATATTTAAAATTTGCGACAGTATAAAATTAGTTTTTGAAAAATTTACTATAGAAAAGTCAATCCCTGGCGCACATAAAATTTGCGACAGTATAAAATTAGTTTTTGAAAAATTTACTATAGAAAAGGCAATCCCTGGGATATTTAAAATTTGCGACAGTATAAAATTATTTTTTGAAAAATTTACTATAGAAAAGGCAATCCCTGGGATATTTAAAATTTGCGACAGTATAAAATTATTTTTTGAATAATTTACTATAGAAAAGGCAATCCCTGGCGCAATTAAAATTTGCGACAGTAAAAAATTATTTTTTGAATAATTTACTATAGAAAAGGCAATCCCTGGGATATTTAAAATTTGTGACAGTATAAAATTATTTTTTGAATAATTTACTATAGAAAAGGCAATCCCTGGCGCAATTAAAATTTGTGACAGTAGAAAATTATTTTTTGAAAAATTTACTATAGAAAAGTCAATCCCTGGCGCAATTAAAATTTGTGACAGTATAAAATTATTTTTTGAATAATTTACTATAGAAAAGGCAATCCCTGGCGCAATTAAAATTTGTGACAGTAGAAAATTATTTTTTGAAAAATTTACTATAGAAAAGTCAATCCCTGGCGCAATTAAAATTTGCGACAGTATAAAATTAGTTTTTGAAAAATTTACTATAGAAAAGGCAATCCCTGGGATATTTAAAATTTGCGACAGTATAAAATTAGTTTTTGAAAAATTTACTATAGAAAAGTCAATCCCTGGCGCACATAAAATTTGCGACAGTATAAAATTAGTTTTTGAAAAATTTACTATAGAAAAGGCAATCCCTGGGATATTTAAAATTTGCGACAGTATAAAATTATTTTTTGAAAAATTTACTATAGAAAAGGCAATCCCTGGGATATTTAAAATTTGCGACAGTATAAAATTATTTTTTGAATAATTTACTATAGAAAAGGCAATCCCTGGCGCAATTAAAATTTGCGACAGTAAAAAATTATTTTTTGAATAATTTACTATAGAAAAGGCAATCCCTGGGATATTTAAAATTTGTGACAGTATAAAATTATTTTTTGAATAATTTACTATAGAAAAGGCAATCCCTGGCGCAATTAAAATTTGTGACAGTAGAAAATTAGTTTTTGAAAAATTTACTATAGAAAAGTCAATCCCTGGCGCAATTAAAATTTGTGACAGTATAAAATTATTTTTTGAATAATTTACTGTAGAAAAGGCAATCCCTGGGATATTTAAAATTTGCGACAGTATTAAATTAGTTTTTGAATAATTTACTGTAGAAAAGGCAATCCCTGGGATATTTAAAATTTGTGACAGTAGAAAATTAGTTTTTGAATAATTTACTATAGAAAAGGCAATCCCTGGCGTAATTAAAATTTGCGACAGTATAAAATTATTTTTTGAATAATTTACTATATAAAAGGCAATCCCTGGCGTAATTAAAATTTGCGACAGTATAAAATTATTTTTTGAATAATTTACTATATAAAAGGCAATCCCTGGCGTAATTAAAATTTGCGACAGTATAAAATTAGTTTTTGAATAATTTACTGTAGAAAAGGCAATCCCTGGCGCAATTAAAATTTGTGACAGTATAAAATTAGTTTTTGAATAATTTACTGTAGAAAAGGCAATCCCTGGCGCAATTAAAATTTGCGACAGTATAAAATTATTTTTTGAATAATTTACTATAGAAAAGGCAATCCCTGGCGCACATAAAATTTGTGACAGTATAAAATTAGTTTTTGAATAATTTACTATAGAAAAGTCAATCCCTGGCGCACATAAAATTTGTGACAGTAGAAAATTAGTTTTTGAATAATTTACTGTAGAAAAGGCAATCCCTGGGATATTTAAAATTTGCGACAGTATAAAATTATTTTTTGAATAATTTACTGTAGAAAAGGCAATCCCTGGCGTAATTAAAATTTGCGACAGTATAAAATTATTTTTTGAATAATTTACTATAGAAAAGGCAATCCCTGGCGTAATTAAAATTTGCGACAGTATAAAATTATTTTTTGAATAATTTACTATATAAAAGGCAATCCCTGGCGTAATTAAAATTTGCGACAGTATAAAATTATTTTTTGAATAATTTACTATATAAAAGGCAATCCCTGGCGTAATTAAAATTTGCGACAGTATAAAATTAGTTTTTGAATAATTTACTGTAGAAAAGGCAATCCCTGGCGCAATTAAAATTTGTGACAGTATAAAATTAGTTTTTGAATAATTTACTATAGAAAAGGCAATCCCTGGCGCACATAAAATTTGCGACAGTATAAAATTATTTTTTGAATAATTTACTATAGAAAAGGCAATCCCTGGCGCACATAAAATTTGCGACAGTAGAAAATTATTTTTTGAATAATTTACTATAGAAAAGGCAATCCCTGGCGCACATAAAATTTGAGACAGTATAAAATTAGTTTTTGAATAATTTACTATAGAAAAGGCAATCCCTGGCGCAATTAAAATTTGTGACAGTAGAAAATTAGTTTTTGAAAAATTTACTATAGCAAAGGCAATCCCTGGCGTAATTAAAATTTGTGACAGTTGAAAATTATTTTTTGAATAATTTACTGTAGAAAAGGCAATCCCTGGCGCAATTAAAATTTGCGACAGTATAAAATTAGTTTTTGAATAATTTACTATAGAAAAGTCAATCCCTGGCGCACATAAAATTTGTGACAGTAGAAAATTAGTTTTTGAATAATTTACTGTAGAAAAGGCAATCCCTGGGATATTTAAAATTTGCGACAGTATAAAATTATTTTTTGAATAATTTACTGTAGAAAAGGCAATCCCTGGCGTAATTAAAATTTGCGACAGTATAAAATTATTTTTTGAATAATTTACTATAGAAAAGGCAATCCCTGGCGCACATAAAATTTGCGACAGTATAAAATTAGTTTTTGAAAAATTTACTATAGAAAATGCAATCCCTGGCGTAATTAAAATTTGCGACAGTATAAAATTATTTTTTGAATAATTTACTATAGAAAAGGCAATCCCTGGCGCAATTAAAATTTGCGACAGTATAAAATTAGTTTTTGAAAAATTTACTATAGAAAAGGCAATCCCTGGGATATTTAAAATTTGCGACAGTAAAAAATTAGTTTTTGAATAATTTACTATAGAAAAGTCAATCCCTGGCGCAATTAAAATTTGTGACAGTAGAAAATTATTTTTTGAATAATTTACTATAGAAAAGGCAATCCCTGGCGTAATTAAAATTTGCGACAGTATAAAATTAGTTTTTGAAAAATTTACTATAGAAAAGGCAATCCCTGGCGCACATAAAATTTGTGACAGTTGAAAATTATTTTTTGAATAATTTACTATAGAAAAGTCAATCCCTGGCGCAATTAAAATTTGTGACAGTTGAAAATTATTTTTTGAAAAATTTACTATAGAAAAGGCAATCCCTGGCGCAATTAAAATTTGTGACAGTAGAAAATTATTTTTTGAATAATTTACTATAGAAAAGGCAATCCCTGGCGTAATTAAAATTTGCGACAGTATAAAATTAGTTTTTGAATAATTTACTATATAAAAGGCAATCCCTGGGATATTTAAAATTTGCGACAGTATAAAATTAGTTTTTGAAAAATTTACTATAGAAAAGGCAATCCCTGGCGCACATAAAATTTGTGACAGTTGAAAATTATTTTTTGAATAATTTACTATAGAAAAGGCAATCCCTGGCGCAATTAAAATTTGCGACAGTATAAAATTAGTTTTTGAATAATTTACTATAGAAAAGGCAATCCCTGGCGCAATTAAAATTTGCGACAGTTGAAAATTATTTTTTGAATAATTTACTATAGAAAAGGCAATCCCTGGCGCAATTAAAATTTGTGACAGTTGAAAATTATTTTTTGAATAATTTACTATATAAAAGGCAATCCCTGGCGCACATAAAATTTGCGACAGTATAAAATTAGTTTTTGAATAATTTACTATAGAAAAGGCAATCCCTGGCGCAATTAAAATTTGTGACAGTATAAAATTATTTTTTGAATAATTTACTATAGAAAAGGCAATCCCTGGCGCAATTAAAATTTGTGACAGTTGAAAATTATTTTTTGAATAATTCACTATAGAAAAGGCAATCCCTGGCGCACATAAAATTTGCGACAGTATAAAATTAGTTTTTGAATAATTTACTATATAAAAGGCAATCCCTGGCGCACATAAAATTTGTCACAAATTTTAATTGCGCCAGGGATTGCCTTTTCTATAGTAAATTATTCAAAAAATAATTTTCAACTGTCACAAATTTTAATTGCGCCAGGGATTGCCTTTTCTATAGTAAATTATTCAAAAAATAATTTTCAACTGTCACAAATTTTAATTGCGCCAGGGATTGACTTTTCTATAGTAAATTATTCAAAAAATAATTTTCAACTGTCACAAATTTTAATTGCGCCAGGGATTGACTTTTCTATAGTAAATTATTCAAAAACTAATTTTATACTGTCACAAATTTTAATTGCGCCAGGGATTGCCTTTTCTATAGTAAATTATTCAAAAAATAATTTTCAACTGTCACAAATTTTAATTGCGCCAGGGATTGACTTTTCTATAGTAAATTATTCAAAAAATAATTTTATACTGTCGCAAATTTTAATTGCGCCAGGGATTGACTTTTCTATAGTAAATTTTTCAAAAACTAATTTTATACTGTCGCAAATTTTAATTGCGCCAGGGATTGCCTTTTCTATAGTAAATTTTTCAAAAAATAATTTTCAACTGTCACAAATTTTAATTGCGCCAGGGATTGCCTTTTCTATAGTAAATTATTCAAAAAATAATTTTCAACTGTCACAAATTTTAATTGCGCCAGGGATTGCCTTTTCTATAGTAAATTATTCAAAAAATAATTTTCTACTGTCACAAATTTTAATTGCGCCAGGGATTGACTTTTCTATAGTAAATTTTTCAAAAACTAATTTTATACTGTCGCAAATTTTATGTGCGCCAGGGATTGCCTTTTATATAGTAAATTATTCAAAAAATAATTTTCAACTGTCACAAATTTTAATTGCGCCAGGGATTGCCTTTTCTATAGTAAATTATTCAAAAAATAATTTTCAACTGTCACAAATTTTAATTGCGCCAGGGATTGCCTTTTCTATAGTAAATTATTCAAAAAATAATTTTCAACTATCACAAATTTTATGTGCGCCAGGGATTGCCTTTTCTATAGTAAATTATTCAAAAAATAATTTTCAACTGTCACAAATTTTAATTACGCCAGGGATTGCCTTTTCTATAGTAGATTATTCAAAAACTAATTTTCAACTGTCACAAATTTTAATTGCGCCAGGGATTGCCTTTTATATAGTAAATTATTCAAAAAATAATTTTCAACTGTCACAAATTTTATGTGTGCCAGGGATTGCCTTTTCTATAGTAAATTATTCAAAAACTAATTTTATACTGTCGCAAATTTTATGTGCGCCAGGGATTGCCTTTTCTATAGTAAATTATTCAAAAAATAATTTTCAACTGTCACAAATTTTAATTGCGCCAGGGATTGCCTTTTCTATAGTAAATTATTCAAAAAATAATTTTATACTGTCACAAATTTTAATTGCGCCAGGGATTGCCTTTTCTATAGTAAATTTTTCAAAAAATAATTTTATACTGTCGCAAATTTTAAATATCCCAGGGATTGACTTTTCTATAGTAAATTTTTCAAAAACTAATTTTATACTGTCACAAATTTTAAATATCCCAGGGATTGCCTTTTATATAGTAAATTTTTCAAAAACTAATTTTATACTGTCGCAAATTTTAATTACGCCAGGGATTGCCTTTTCTATAGTAAATTATTCAAAAAATAATTTTCAACTGTCACAAATTTTAATTGCGCCAGGGATTGCCTTTTCTATAGTAAATTATTCAAAAACTAATTTTATACTGTCGCAAATTTTAATTGCGCCAGGGATTGACTTTTCTATAGTAAATTTTTCAAAAACTAATTTTATACTGTCACAAATTTTATGTGCGCCAGGGATTGCCTTTTATATAGTAAATTATTCAAAAACTAATTTTATACTGTCGCAAATTTTAATTACGCCAGGGATTGCCTTTTCTATAGTAAATTATTCAAAAAATAATTTTATACTGTCACAAATTTTAATTGCGCCATGGATTGCCTTTTCTATAGTAAATTATTCAAAAACTAATTTTATACTGTCGCAAATTTTAATTACGCCAGGGATTGCCTTTTCTATAGTAAATTATTCAAAAAATAATTTTATACTGTCGCAAATTTTATGTGCGCCAGGGATTGCCTTTTCTATAGTAAATTATTCAAAAAATAATTTTCAACTGTCACAAATTTTATGTGCGCCAGGGATTGCCTTTTATATAGTAAATTATTCAAAAAATAATTTTCAACTGTCACAAATTTTAATTGCGCCAGGGATTGCCTTTTCTATAGTAAATTATTCAAAAAATAATTTTCAACTGTCACAAATTTTAATTGCGCCAGGGATTGCCTTTTCTATAGTAAATTATTCAAAAAATAATTTTCAACTGTCACAAATTTTAATTGCGCCAGGGATTGACTTTTCTATAGTAAATTATTCAAAAAATAATTTTCAACTGTCACAAATTTTAATTGCGCCAGGGATTGACTTTTCTATAGTAAATTATTCAAAAACTAATTTTATACTGTCACAAATTTTAATTGCGCCAGGGATTGCCTTTTCTATAGTAAATTATTCAAAAAATAATTTTCAACTGTCACAAATTTTAATTGCGCCAGGGATTGACTTTTCTATAGTAAATTATTCAAAAAATAATTTTATACTGTCGCAAATTTTAATTGCGCCAGGGATTGACTTTTCTATAGTAAATTTTTCAAAAACTAATTTTATACTGTCGCAAATTTTAATTGCGCCAGGGATTGCCTTTTCTATAGTAAATTTTTCAAAAAATAATTTTATACTGTCGCAAATTTTAATTGCGCCAGGGATTGCCTTTTCTATAGTAAATTATTCAAAAAATAATTTTCTACTGTCGCAAATTTTAATTGCGCCAGGGATTGCCTTTTCTATAGTAAATTATTCAAAAAATAATTTTCTACTGTCACAAATTTTAATTGCGCCAGGGATTGCCTTTTATATAGTAAATTTTTCAAAAACTAATTTTATACTGTCGCAAATTTTAAATATCCCAGGGATTGCCTTTTATATAGTAAATTATTCAAAAACTAATTTTATACTGTCGCAAATTTTAATTGCGCCAGGGATTGCCTTTTCTATAGTAAATTATTCAAAAACTAATTTTCTACTGTCACAAATTTTAATTGCGCCAGGGATTGACTTTTCTATAGTAAATTATTCAAAAACTAATTTTATACTGTCGCAAATTTTAATTGCGCCAGGGATTGCCTTTTCTATAGTAAATTATTCAAAAACTAATTTTATACTGTCGCAAATTTTAAATATCCCAGGGATTGCCTTTTCTATAGTAAATTATTCAAAAACTAATTTTATACTGTCGCAAATTTTAATTGCGCCAGGGATTGCCTTTTCTATAGTAAATTATTCAAAAAATAATTTTCTACTGTCACAAATTTTAATTACGCCAGGGATTGCCTTTTCTATAGTAAATTTTTCAAAAACTAATTTTATACTGTCGCAAATTTTATGTGCGCCAGGGATTGCCTTTTCTATAGTAAATTATTCAAAAACTAATTTTTTACTGTCGCAAATTTTAAATATCCCAGGGATTGCCTTTTCTATAGTAAATTATTCAAAAAATAATTTTATACTGTCGCAAATTTTAAATATCCCAGGGATTGCCTTTTCTATAGTAAATTATTCAAAAAATAATTTTATACTGTCGCAAATTTTATGTGCGCCAGGGATTGCCTTTTCTATAGTAAATTATTCAAAAAATAATTTTCAACTGTCACAAATTTTAATTGCGCCAGGGATTTCCTTTTCTATAGTAAATTATTCAAAAAATAATTTTATACTGTCGCAAATTTTAATTGCGCCAGGGATTGCCTTTTCTATAGTAAATTATTCAAAAACTAATTTTATACTGTCGCAAATTTTAATTACGCCAGGGATTGCCTTTTCTATAGTAAATTATTCAAAAACTAATTTTATACTGTCGCAAATTTTATGTGCGCCAGGGATTGCCTTTTCTATAGTAAATTATTCAAAAAATAATTTTCAACTGTCACAAATTTTAATTGCGCCAGGGATTGCCTTTTCTATAGTAAATTATTCAAAAAATAATTTTCAACTGTCACAAATTTTATGTGCGCCAGGGATTGCCTTTTCTATAGTAAATTATTCAAAAAATAATTTTCAACTGTCACAAATTTTAATTGCGCCAGGGATTGCCTTTTCTATAGTAAATTATTCAAAAAATAATTTTCAACTGTCACAAATTTTAATTGCGCCAGGGATTGACTTTTCTATAGTAAATTATTCAAAAACTAATTTTATACTGTCGCAAATTTTATGTGCGCCAGGGATTGCCTTTTCTATAGTAAATTATTCAAAAAATAATTTTATACTGTCGCAAATTTTAATTGCGCCAGGGATTGCCTTTTCTATAGTAAATTATTCAAAAAATAATTTTCAACTGTCACAAATTTTAATTGCGCCAGGGATTGACTTTTCTATAGTAAATTATTCAAAAAATAATTTTATACTGTCGCAAATTTTATGTGCGCCAGGGATTGCCTTTTCTATAGTAAATTATTCAAAAAATAATTTTCAACTGTCGCAAATTTTATGTGCGCCAGGGATTGCCTTTTCTATAGTAAATTATTCAAAAAATAATTTTCAACTGTCGCAAATTTTATGTGCGCCAGGGATTGACTTTTCTATAGTAAATTATTCAAAAAATAATTTTCAACTGTCACAAATTTTAATTGCGCCAGGGATTGACTTTTCTATAGTAAATTATTCAAAAACTAATTTTATACTGTCGCAAATTTTAAATATCCCAGGGATTGCCTTTTATATAGTAAATTTTTCAAAAACTAATTTTATACTGTCGCAAATTTTATGTGCGCCAGGGATTGCCTTTTCTATAGTAAATTATTCAAAAAATAATTTTCAACTGTCACAAATTTTAATTGCGCCAGGGATTGACTTTTCTATAGTAAATTATTCAAAAAATAATTTTATACTGTCGCAAATTTTAATTGCGCCAGGGATTGCCTTTTCTATAGTAAATTTTTCAAAAACTAATTTTATACTGTCGCAAATTTTATGTGCGCCAGGGATTGCCTTTTCTATAGTAAATTATTCAAAAAATAATTTTCAACTGTCACAAATTTTAATTGCGCCAGGGATTGACTTTTCTATAGTAAATTATTCAAAAACTAATTTTATACTGTCGCAAATTTTAAATATCCCAGGGATTGCCTTTTCTATAGTAAATTATTCAAAAAATAATTTTCTACTGTCGCAAATTTTAAATATCCCAGGGATTGCCTTTTCTATAGTAAATTATTCAAAAAATAATTTTCAACTGTCACAAATTTTAATTGCGCCAGGGATTGACTTTTCTATAGTAAATTATTCAAAAAATAATTTTCAACTGTCACAAATTTTAATTGCGCCAGGGATTGACTTTTCTATAGTAAATTATTCAAAAAATAATTTTCAACTGTCACAAATTTTAAATATCCCAGGGATTGCCTTTTCTATAGTAAATTATTCAAAAACTAATTTTATACTGTCGCAAATTTTATGTGCGCCAGGGATTGCCTTTTCTATAGTAAATTTTTCAAAAACTAATTTTATACTGTCGCAAATTTTATGTGCGCCAGGGATTGCCTTTTCTATAGTAAATTTTTCAAAAACTAATTTTATACTGTCGCAAATTTTATGTGCGCCAGGGATTGCCTTTTCTATAGTAAATTATTCAAAAAATAATTTTCAACTGTCACAAATTTTAATTGCGCCAGGGATTGACTTTTCTATAGTAAATTTTTCAAAAACTAATTTTATACTGTCACAAATTTTAATTACGCCAGGGATTGCCTTTTCTATAGTAAATTATTCAAAAAATAATTTTCAACTGTCACAAATTTTAATTGCGCCAGGGATTGCCTTTTATATAGTAAATTTTTCAAAAACTAATTTTCAACTGTCGCAAATTTTATGTGCGCCAGGGATTGCCTTTTCTATAGTAAATTATTCAAAAAATAATTTTCAACTGTCACAAATTTTAATTACGCCAGGGATTGCCTTTTCTATAGTAAATTATTCAAAAACTAATTTTATACTGTCGCAAATTTTAATTACGCCAGGGATTGCCTTTTCTATAGTAAATTATTCAAAAAATAATTTTATACTGTCGCAAATTTTAATTACGCCAGGGATTGCCTTTTCTATAGTAAATTATTCAAAAAATAATTTTCTACTGTCGCAAATTTTATGTGCGCCAGGGATTGCCTTTTCTATAGTAAATTATTCAAAAAATAATTTTCAACTGTCACAAATTTTATGTGCGCCAGGGATTGCCTTTTATATAGTAAATTATTCAAAAAATAATTTTCAACTGTCACAAATTTTAATTGCGCCAGGGATTGCCTTTACTATAGAAAAGGCAATCCCTGGCGTAATTAAAATTTGCGACAGTAGAAAATTATTTTTTGAATAATTTACTATAGAAAAGTCAATCCCTGGCGCAATTAAAATTTGTGACAGTTGAAAATTAGTTTTTGAATAATTTACTGTAGAAAAGGCAATCCCTGGGATATTTAAAATTTGCGACAGTATAAAATTAGTTTTTGAAAAATTTACTATATAAAAGGCAATCCCTGGCGCAATTAAAATTTGTGACAGTTGAAAATTATTTTTTGAATAATTTACTATAGAAAAGGCAATCCCTGGCGTAATTAAAATTTGCGACAGTATAAAATTATTTTTTGAATAATTTACTATAGAAAAGGCAATTATTCAAAAACTAATTTTCAACTGTCACAAATTTTAATTGCGCCAGGGATTGCCTTTTCTATAGTAAATTATTCAAAAAATAATTTTCTACTGTCGCAAATTTTAATTACGCCAGGGATTGCCTTTTCTATAGTAAAGGCAATCCCTGGCGCAATTAAAATTTGTGACAGTTGAAAATTATTTTTTGAATAATTTACTATATAAAAGGCAATCCCTGGCGCACATAAAATTTGTGACAGTTGAAAATTATTTTTTGAATAATTTACTATAGAAAAGTCAATCCCTGGCGCAATTAAAATTTGTGACAGTAGAAAATTATTTTTGAATAATTTACTATAGAAAAGGCAATCCCTGGCGTAATTAAAATTTGCGACAGTATAAAATTATTTTTTGAATAATTTACTATAGAAAAGGCAATCCCTGGCGCAATTAAAATTTGCGACAGTATAAAATTAGTTTTTGAAAAATTTACTATATAAAAGGCAATCCCTGGGATATTTAAAATTTGTGACAGTATAAAATTAGTTTTTGAAAAATTTACTATAGAAAAGGCAATCCCTGGCGCACATAAAATTTGTGACAGTTGAAAATTATTTTTTGAATAATTTACTATAGAAAAGGCAATCCCTGGCGCACATAAAATTTGCGACAGTAGAAAATTATTTTTTGAATAATTTACTATAGAAAAGGCAATCCCTGGCGTAATTAAAATTTGCGACAGTATAAAATTATTTTTTGAATAATTTACTATAGAAAAGGCAATCCCTGGCGTAATTAAAATTTGCGACAGTATAAAATTAGTTTTTGAATAATTTACTATAGAAAAGGCAATCCCTGGCGTAATTAAAATTTGCGACAGTATAAAATTAGTTTTTGAATAATTTACTATAGAAAAGGCAATCCCTGGCGTAATTAAAATTTGTGACAGTTGAAAATTATTTTTTGAATAATTTACTATAGAAAAGGCAATCCCTGGCGCACATAAAATTTGCGACAGTTGAAAATTAGTTTTTGAATAATTTACTATAGAAAAGGCAATCCCTGGCGCACATAAAATTTGCGACAGTATAAAATTAGTTTTTGAATAATTTACTGTAGAAAAGGCAATCCCTGGCGCAATTAAAATTTGCGACAGTATAAAATTATTTTTTGAATAATTTACTATAGAAAAGGCAATCCCTGGCGTAATTAAAATTTGCGACAGTATAAAATTAGTTTTTGAAAAATTTACTGTAGAAAAGGCAATCCCTGGCGCAATTAAAATTTGTGACAGTATAAAATTATTTTTTGAATAATTTACTATAGAAAAGGCAATCCCTGGCGCACATAAAATTTGTGACAGTTGAAAATTATTTTTTGAATAATTTACTGTAGAAAAGGCAATCCCTGGGATATTTAAAATTTGCGACAGTAGAAAATTATTTTTTGAATAATTTACTATATAAAAGGCAATCCCTGGGATATTTAAAATTTGCGACAGTATAAAATTATTTTTTGAATAATTTACTATAGAAAAGTCAATCCCTGGCGCAATTAAAATTTGTGACAGTTGAAAATTAGTTTTTTGAATAATTTACTATAGAAAAGGCAATTCCTGGCGCAATTAAAATTTGTGACAGTAGAAAATTAGTTTTTGAAAAATTTACTATAGAAAAGTCAATCCCTGGCGCAATTAAAATTTGTGACAGTTGAAAATTATTTTTTGAATAATTTACTATAGAAAAGGCAATCCCTGGCGCAATTAAAATTTGTGACAGTTGAAAATTAGTTTTTGAATAATTTACTATAGAAAAGGCAATCCCTGGCGCAATTAAAATTTGTGACAGTAGAAAATTATTTTTTGAATAATTTACTATAGAAAAGGCAATCCCTGGCGCACATAAAATTTGTGACAGTTGAAAATTATTTTTTGAATAATTTACTATATAAAAGGCAATCCCTGGCGCAATTAAAATTTGTGACAGTTGAAAATTATTTTTTGAATAATTTACTATAGAAAAGGCAATCCCTGGCGTAATTAAAATTTGCGACAGTATAAAATTAGTTTTTGAATAATTTACTGTAGAAAAGGCAATCCCTGGGATATTTAAAATTTGCGACAGTATAAAATTAGTTTTTGAAAAATTTACTATATAAAAGGCAATCCCTGGCGCAATTAAAATTTGTGACAGTTGAAAATTATTTTTTGAATAATTTACTATAGAAAAGTCAATCCCTGGCGCAATTAAAATTTGTGACAGTATAAAATTAGTTTTTGAATAATTTACTATATAAAAGGCAATCCCTGGCGCACATAAAATTTGTGACAGTTGAAAATTATTTTTTGAAAAATTTACTATAGAAAAGGCAATCCCTGGCGTAATTAAAATTTGTGACAGTATAAAATTAGTTTTTGAATAATTTATACTATAGAAAAGGCAATCCCTGGCGCAATTAAAATTTGCGACAGTATAAAATTATTTTTTGAAAAATTTACTATAGAAAAGGCAATCCCTGGCGCAATTAAAATTTGTGACAGTAGAAAATTATTTTTTGAATAATTTACTATAGAAAAGGCAATCCCTGGCGCAATTAAAATTTGTGACAGTTGAAAATTATTTTTTGAAAAATTTACTATAGAAAAGGCAATCCCTGGCGTAATTAAAATTTGTGACAGTATAAAATTAGTTTTTGAATAATTTACTATAGAAAAGGCAATCCCTGGCGCAATTAAAATTTGTGACAGTTGAAAATTATTTTTTGAATAATTTACTATAGAAAAGTCAATCCCTGGTGCAATTAAAATTTGTGACAGTATAAAATTAGTTTTTGAATAATTTACTATAGAAAAGGCAATCCCTGGCGCAATTAAAATTTGTGACAGTTGAAAATTATTTTTTGAATAATTTACTATAGAAAAGGCAATCCCTGGCGCAATTAAAATTTGCGACAGTATAAAATTAGTTTTTGAATAATTTACTATAGAAAAGTCAATCCCTGGCGCAATTAAAATTTGTGACAGTTGAAAATTATTTTTTGAATAATTTACTATAGAAAAGGCAATCCCTGGCGCACATAAAATTTGCGACAGTATAAAATTAGTTTTTGAATAATTTACTATAGAAAAGGCAATCCCTGGCGTAATTAAAATTTGCGACAGTTGAAAATTATTTTTTGAATAATTTACTATAGAAAAGTCAATCCCTGGCGCAATTAAAATTTGCGACAGTATAAAATTAGTTTTTGAATAATTTACTATAGAAAAGTCAATCCCTGGCGCAATTAAAATTTGCGACAGTATAAAATTAGTTTTTGAATAATTTACTATAGAAAAGTCAATCCCTGGCGCAATTAAAATTTGTGACAGTTGAAAATTATTTTTTGAAAAATTTACTATATAAAAGGCAATCCCTGGCGTAATTAAAATTTGCGACAGTAGAAAATTATTTTTTGAATAATTTACTGTAGAAAAGGCAATCCCTGGGATATTTAAAATTTGCGACAGTAGAAAATTATTTTTTGAATAATTTACTATAGAAAAGGCAATCCCTGGCGCAATTAAAATTTGCGACAGTTGAAAATTATTTTTTGAATAATTTACTATATAAAAGGCAATCCCTGGCGCACATAAAATTTGTGACAGTTGAAAATTATTTTTTGAATAATTTACTATAGAAAAGTCAATCCCTGGCGCAATTAAAATTTGTGACAGTTGAAAATTATTTTTTGAATAATTTACTATAGAAAAGGCAATCCCTGGCGCACATAAAATTTGCGACAGTATAAAATTAGTTTTTGAATAATTTACTATAGAAAAGGCAATCCCTGGCGCAATTAAAATTTGCGACAGTTGAAAATTATTTTTTGAATAATTTACTATAGAAAAGTCAATCCCTGGCGCAATTAAAATTTGTGACAGTTGAAAATTAGTTTTTGAATAATTTACTATAGAAAAGGCAATCCCTGGCGCAATTAAAATTTGTGACAGTTGAAAATTAGTTTTTGAATAATTTACTATAGAAAAGGCAATCCCTGGCGCAATTAAAATTTGCGACAGTATAAAATTATTTTTTGAATAATTTACTATAGAAAAGGCAATCCCTGGCGCAATTAAAATTTGCGACAGTATAAAATTAGTTTTTGAAAAATTTACTATATAAAAGGCAATCCCTGGGATATTTAAAATTTGCGACAGTATAAAATTAGTTTTTGAATAATTTACTATAGAAAAGTCAATCCCTGGCGCAATTAAAATTTGCGACAGTTGAAAATTATTTTTTGAATAATTTACTATAGAAAAGTCAATCCCTGGCGTAATTAAAATTTGCGACAGTATAAAATTAGTTTTTGAAAAATTTACTATATAAAAGGCAATCCCTGGGATATTTAAAATTTGCGACAGTATAAAATTAGTTTTTGAATAATTTACTATAGAAAAGGCAATCCCTGGCGCAATTAAAATTTGCGACAGTTGAAAATTATTTTTTGAATAATTTACTATAGAAAAGTCAATCCCTGGCGCAATTAAAATTTGTGACAGTTGAAAATTAGTTTTTGAATAATTTACTATAGAAAAGGCAATCCCTGGCGCAATTAAAATTTGTGACAGTTGAAAATTATTTTTTGAATAATTTACTATAGAAAAGGCAATCCCTGGCGCAATTAAAATTTGTGACAGTTGAAAATTATTTTTTGAAAAATTTACTATAGAAAAGGCAATCCCTGGCGTAATTAAAATTTGTGACAGTATAAAATTAGTTTTTGAATAATTTACTATAGAAAAGGCAATCCCTGGCGCAATTAAAATTTGTGACAGTTGAAAATTATTTTTTGAATAATTTACTATAGAAAAGTCAATCCCTGGTGCAATTAAAATTTGTGACAGTATAAAATTAGTTTTTGAATAATTTACTATAGAAAAGGCAATCCCTGGCGCAATTAAAATTTGTGACAGTTGAAAATTATTTTTTGAATAATTTACTATAGAAAAGGCAATCCCTGGCGCAATTAAAATTTGCGACAGTATAAAATTAGTTTTTGAATAATTTACTATAGAAAAGTCAATCCCTGGCGCAATTAAAATTTGTGACAGTTGAAAATTATTTTTTGAATAATTTACTATAGAAAAGGCAATCCCTGGCGCACATAAAATTTGCGACAGTATAAAATTAGTTTTTGAATAATTTACTATAGAAAAGGCAATCCCTGGCGTAATTAAAATTTGCGACAGTTGAAAATTATTTTTTGAATAATTTACTATAGAAAAGTCAATCCCTGGCGCAATTAAAATTTGCGACAGTATAAAATTAGTTTTTGAATAATTTACTATAGAAAAGTCAATCCCTGGCGCAATTAAAATTTGCGACAGTATAAAATTAGTTTTTGAATAATTTACTATAGAAAAGTCAATCCCTGGCGCAATTAAAATTTGTGACAGTTGAAAATTATTTTTTGAAAAATTTACTATATAAAAGGCAATCCCTGGCGTAATTAAAATTTGCGACAGTAGAAAATTATTTTTTGAATAATTTACTGTAGAAAAGGCAATCCCTGGGATATTTAAAATTTGCGACAGTAGAAAATTATTTTTTGAATAATTTACTATAGAAAAGGCAATCCCTGGCGCAATTAAAATTTGCGACAGTTGAAAATTATTTTTTGAATAATTTACTATATAAAAGGCAATCCCTGGCGCACATAAAATTTGTGACAGTTGAAAATTATTTTTTGAATAATTTACTATAGAAAAGTCAATCCCTGGCGCAATTAAAATTTGTGACAGTTGAAAATTATTTTTTGAATAATTTACTATAGAAAAGGCAATCCCTGGCGCACATAAAATTTGCGACAGTATAAAATTAGTTTTTGAATAATTTACTATAGAAAAGGCAATCCCTGGCGCAATTAAAATTTGCGACAGTTGAAAATTATTTTTTGAATAATTTACTATAGAAAAGTCAATCCCTGGCGCAATTAAAATTTGTGACAGTTGAAAATTAGTTTTTGAATAATTTACTATAGAAAAGGCAATCCCTGGCGCAATTAAAATTTGTGACAGTTGAAAATTAGTTTTTGAATAATTTACTATAGAAAAGGCAATCCCTGGCGCAATTAAAATTTGCGACAGTATAAAATTATTTTTTGAATAATTTACTATAGAAAAGGCAATCCCTGGCGCAATTAAAATTTGCGACAGTATAAAATTAGTTTTTGAAAAATTTACTATATAAAAGGCAATCCCTGGGATATTTAAAATTTGCGACAGTATAAAATTAGTTTTTGAATAATTTACTATAGAAAAGTCAATCCCTGGCGCAATTAAAATTTGCGACAGTTGAAAATTATTTTTTGAATAATTTACTATAGAAAAGTCAATCCCTGGCGTAATTAAAATTTGCGACAGTATAAAATTAGTTTTTGAAAAATTTACTATATAAAAGGCAATCCCTGGGATATTTAAAATTTGCGACAGTATAAAATTAGTTTTTGAATAATTTACTATAGAAAAGTCAATCCCTGGCGCAATTAAAATTTGTGACAGTTGAAAATTATTTTTTGAATAATTTACTATAGAAAAGGCAATCCCTGGCGCACATAAAATTTGCGACAGTATAAAATTAGTTTTTGAAAAATTTACTATATAAAAGGCAATCCCTGGGATATTTAAAATTTGTGACAGTTGAAAATTAGTTTTTGAATAATTTACTATAGAAAAGTCAATCCCTGGCGCAATTAAAATTTGTGACAGTTGAAAATTATTTTTTGAATAATTTACTATAGAAAAGGCAATCCCTGGCGTAATTAAAATTTGCGACAGTATAAAATTAGTTTTTGAATAATTTACTATAGAAAAGGCAATCCCTGGCGCAATTAAAATTTGTGACAGTTGAAAATTATTTTTTGAATAATTTACTATATAAAAGGCAATCCCTGGCGCACATAAAATTTGTGACAGTTGAAAATTATTTTTTGAATAATTTACTATAGAAAAGTCAATCCCTGGCGCAATTAAAATTTGTGACAGTTGAAAATTATTTTTTGAATAATTTACTATAGAAAAGGCAATCCCTGGCGCAATTAAAATTTGCGACAGTATAAAATTAGTTTTTGAATAATTTACTATAGAAAAGTCAATCCCTGGCGCAATTAAAATTTGTGACAGTATAAAATTATTTTTTGAATAATTTACTATAGAAAAGGCAATCCCTGGCGCAATTAAAATTTGCGACAGTATAAAATTAGTTTTTGAAAAATTTACTATAGAAAAGTCAATCCCTGGCGCAATTAAAATTTGTGACAGTATAAAATTATTTTTTGAATAATTTACTATAGAAAAGGCAATCCCTGGCGTAATTAAAATTTGCGACAGTATAAAATTAGTTTTTGAAAAATTTACTATATAAAAGGCAATCCCTGGCGCAATTAAAATTTGCGACAGTATAAAATTAGTTTTTGAAAAATTTACTATAGAAAAGTCAATCCCTGGCGCAATTAAAATTTGTGACAGTTGAAAATTATTTTTTGAATAATTTACTATAGAAAAGGCAATCCCTGGCGCAATTAAAATTTGTGACAGTTGAAAATTATTTTTTGAAAAATTTACTATAGAAAAGGCAATCCCTGGCGTAATTAAAATTTGCGACAGTATAAAATTAGTTTTTGAATAATTTACTATAGAAAAGGCAATCCCTGGCGCACATAAAATTTGCGACAGTATAAAATTATTTTTTGAATAATTTACTATAGAAAAGGCAATCCCTGGCGTAATTAAAATTTGCGACAGTATAAAATTAGTTTTTGAATAATTTACTATAGAAAAGGCAATCCCTGGCGCAATTAAAATTTGTGACAGTTGAAAATTATTTTTTGAATAATTTACTATAGAAAAGGCAATCCCTGGCGCACATAAAATTTGCGACAGTAAAAAATTAGTTTTTGAATAATTTACTATATAAAAGGCAATCCCTGGCGCAATTAAAATTTGCGACAGTATAAAATTATTTTTTGAATAATTTACTATAGAAAAGGCAATCCCTGGCGCAATTAAAATTTGCGACAGTATAAAATTAGTTTTTGAATAATTTACTATAGAAAAGGCAATCCCTGGCGCACATAAAATTTGTGACAGTTGAAAATTATTTTTTGAATAATTTACTATAGAAAAGGCAATCCCTGGCGCAATTAAAATTTGTGACAGTTGAAAATTATTTTTTGAATAATTTACTATAGAAAAGTCAATCCCTGGCGCAATTAAAATTTGTGACAGTTGAAAATTATTTTTTGAATAATTTACTATATAAAAGGCAATCCCTGGCGCACATAAAATTTGTGACAGTTGAAAATTATTTTTTGAATAATTTACTATAGAAAAGTCAATCCCTGGCGCAATTAAAATTTGTGACAGTTGAAAATTATTTTTTGAATAATTTACTATAGAAAAGGCAATCCCTGGCGCACATAAAATTTGCGACAGTATAAAATTAGTTTTTGAATAATTTACTATAGAAAAGTCAATCCCTGGCGCAATTAAAATTTGTGACAGTAGAAAATTATTTTTTGAATAATTTACTATAGAAAAGTCAATCCCTGGCGCAATTAAAATTTGTGACAGTTGAAAATTATTTTTTGAATAATTTACTATATAAAAGGCAATCCCTGGCGCAATTAAAATTTGTGACAGTTGAAAATTATTTTTTGAATAATTTACTATATTAAAGGCAATCCCTGGCGCAATTAAAATTTGTGACAGTTGAAAATTATTTTTTGAATAATTTACTATAGAAAAGGCAATCCCTGGCGCACATAAAATTTGTGACAGTTGAAAATTATTTTTTGAATAATTTACTATCGAAAAGGCAATCCCTGGCGCACATAAAATTTGCGACAGTATAAAATTAGTTTTTGAAAAATTTACTATATAAAAGGCAATCCCTGGGATATTTAAAATTTGCGACAGTATAAAATTAGTTTTTGAATAATTTACTATAGAAAAGTCAATCCCTGGCGCAATTAAAATTTGTGACAGTATAAAATTAGTTTTTGAATAATTTACTATAGAAAAGTCAATCCCTGGCGCACATAAAATTTGTGACAGTTGAAAATTATTTTTTGAAAAATTTACTATAGAAAAGGCAATCCCTGGCGCAATTAAAATTTGTGACAGTTGAAAATTATTTTTTGAATAATTTACTATAGAAAAGTCAATCCCTGGCGCAATTAAAATTTGTGACAGTTGAAAATTATTTTTTGAAAAATTTACTATAGAAAAGGCAATCCCTGGCGCACATAAAATTTGCGACAGTATAAAATTAGTTTTTGAATAATTTACTATAGAAAAGGCAATCCCTGGCGCACATAAAATTTGTGACAGTATAAAATTAGTTTTTGAATAATTTACTATAGAAAAGGCAATCCCTGGCGTAATTAAAATTTGTGACAGTTGAAAATTATTTTTTGAATAATTTACTATAGAAAAGGCAATCCCTGGCGCACATAAAATTTGCGACAGTATAAAATTATTTTTTGAATAATTTACTATAGAAAAGGCAATCCCTGGCGTAATTAAAATTTGCGACAGTATAAAATTAGTTTTTGAATAATTTACTATAGAAAAGGCAATCCCTGGCGCAATTAAAATTTGCGACAGTATAAAATTATTTTTTGAATAATTTACTATAGAAAAGGCAATCCCTGGCGTAATTAAAATTTGCGACAGTAAAAAATTATTTTTTGAAAAATTTACTATAGAAAAGGCAATCCCTGGCGCACATAAAATTTGCGACAGTATAA
Source organism: Dioctria linearis (assembly GCA_963930735.1). Classification (NCBI taxonomy): domain Eukaryota; kingdom Metazoa; phylum Arthropoda; class Insecta; order Diptera; family Asilidae; genus Dioctria; species Dioctria linearis. The sequence goes on from CAWVNZ010000227.1 coordinate 44,589, forward strand.
AATTAGTTTTTGAATAATTTACTATAGAAAAGGCAATCCCTGGCGCACATAAAATTTGTGACAGTATAAAATTAGTTTTTGAATAATTTACTATAGAAAAGGCAATCCCTGGCGCACATAAAATTTGCGACAGTATAAAATTATTTTTTGAATAATTTACTATAGAAAAGGCAATCCCTGGCGTAATTAAAATTTGCGACAGTATAAAATTAGTTTTTGAATAATTTACTATAGAAAAGGCAATCCCTGGCGCAATTAAAATTTGTGACAGTTGAAAATTATTTTTTGAATAATTTACTATAGAAAAGTCAATCCCTGGCGCAATTAAAATTTGTGACAGTTGAAAATTATTTTTTGAATAATTTACTATATAAAAGGCAATCCCTGGCGCACATAAAATTTGTGACAGTTGAAAATTATTTTTTGAATAATTTACTATAGAAAAGTCAATCCCTGGCGCAATTAAAATTTGTGACAGTTGAAAATTATTTTTTGAATAATTTACTATAGAAAAGGCAATCCCTGGCGCAATTAAAATTTGTGACAGTTGAAAATTATTTTTTGAATAATTTACTATAGAAAAGGCAATCCCTGGCGCACATAAAATTTGCGACAGTATAAAATTAGTTTTTGAATAATTTACTATAGAAAAGGCAATCCCTGGCGTAATTAAAATTTGCGACAGTTGAAAATTATTTTTTGAATAATTTACTATAGAAAAGTCAATCCCTGGCGCAATTAAAATTTGCGACAGTATAAAATTAGTTTTTGAATAATTTACTATAGAAAAGTCAATCCCTGGCGCACATAAAATTTGTGACAGTTGAAAATTATTTTTTGAATAATTTACTATAGAAAAGGCAATCCCTGGCGCACATAAAATTTGCGACAGTTGAAAATTATTTTTTGAATAATTTACTATAGAAAAGGCAATCCCTGGCGCACATAAAATTTGCGACAGTATAAAATTATTTTTTGAATAATTTACTATAGAAAAGGCAATCCCTGGCGCAATTAAAATTTGCGACAGTATAAAATTATTTTTTGAATAATTTACTATAGAAAAGGCAATCCCTGGCGCAATTAAAATTTGCGACAGTATAAAAATAGTTTTTGAATAATTTACTATAGAAAAGGCAATCCCTGGCGCACATAAAATTTGTGACAGTTGAAAATTATTTTTTGAATAATTTACTATAGAAAAGGCAATCCCTGGCGCAATTAAAATTTGTGACAGTTGAAAATTATTTTTTGAATAATTTACTATAGAAAAGGCAATCCCTGGCGCACATAAAATTTGCGACAGTTGAAAATTATTTTTTGAAAAATTTACTATAGAAAAGGCAATCCCTGGCGCAATTAAAATTTGTGACAGTATAAAATTAGTTTTTGAAAAATTTACTATAGAAAAGGCAATCCCTGGCGCACATAAAATTTGCGACAGTTGAAAATTATTTTTTGAATAATTTACTATAGAAAAGTCAATCCCTGGCGCACATAAAATTTGTGACAGTTGAAAATTATTTTTTGAATAATTTACTATAGAAAAGGCAATCCCTGGCGCAATTAAAATTTGCGACAGTAGAAAATTATTTTTTGAATAATTTACTATAGAAAAGGCAATCCCTGGCGTAATTAAAATTTGCGACAGTATAAAATTAGTTTTTGAATAATTTACTATAGAAAAGGCAATCCCTGGCGCAATTAAAATTTGTGACAGTTGAAAATTATTTTTTGAATAATTTACTATAGAAAAGGCAATCCCTGGCGCACATAAAATTTGCGACAGTAAAAAATTAGTTTTTGAATAATTTACTATATAAAAGGCAATCCCTGGCGCAATTAAAATTTGCGACAGTATAAAATTAGTTTTTGAATAATTTACTATAGAAAAGTCAATCCCTGGCGTAATTAAAATTTGTGACAGTTGAAAATTATTTTTTGAATAATTTACTATAGAAAAGGCAATCCCTGGCGCAATTAAAATTTGTGACAGTTGAAAATTATTTTTTGAATAATTTACTATAGAAAAGGCAATCCCTGGCGCACATAAAATTTGCGACAGTAAAAAATTATTTTTTGAATAATTTACTATAGAAAAGGCAATCCCTGGCGTAATTAAAATTTGCGACAGTTGAAAATTATTTTTTGAATAATTTACTATAGAAAAGGCAATCCCTGGGATATTTAAAATTTGTGACAGTTGAAAATTATTTTTTGAATAATTTACTATAGAAAAGTCAATCCCTGGCGCAATTAAAATTTGTGACAGTTGAAAATTATTTTTTGAAAAATTTACTATAGAAAAGGCAATCCCTGGCGCACATAAAATTTGTGACAGTTGAAAATTATTTTTTGAATAATTTACTATAGAAAAGGCAATCCCTGGCGCACATAAAATTTGCGACAGTATAAAATTAGTTTTTGAATAATTTACTATAGAAAAGGCAATCCCTGGCGTAATTAAAATTTGCGACAGTTGAAAATTATTTTTTGAATAATTTACTATAGAAAAGTCAATCCCTGGCGCAATTAAAATTTGCGACAGTATAAAATTATTTTTTGAATAATTTACTATAGAAAAGGCAATCCCTGGCGCAATTAAAATTTGCGACAGTTGAAAATTATTTTTTGAATAATTTACTATAGAAAAGGCAATCCCTGGCGCAATTAAAATTTGCGACAGTATAAAATTAGTTTTTGAATAATTTACTATAGAAAAGGCAATCCCTGGCGCACATAAAATTTGCGACAGTATAAAATTATTTTTTGAAAAATTTACTATAGAAAAGGCAATCCCTGGCGCACATAAAATTTGTGACAGTATAAAATTAGTTTTTGAATAATTTACTATATAAAAGGCAATCCCTGGCGCAATTAAAATTTGTGACAGTTGAAAATTATTTTTTGAATAATTTACTATAGAAAAGTCAATCCCTGGCGCAATTAAAATTTGCGACAGTATAAAATTATTTTTTGAATAATTTACTATAGAAAAGTCAATCCCTGGCGTAATTAAAATTTGCGACAGTATAAAATTATTTTTTGAATAATTTACTATAGAAAAGTCAATCCCTGGCGCAATTAAAATTTGTGACAGTTGAAAATTATTTTTTGAATAATTTACTATAGAAAAGGCAATCCCTGGCGCAATTAAAATTTGCGACAGTATAAAATTAGTTTTTGAATAATTTACTATAGAAAAGTCAATCCCTGGCGCAATTAAAATTTGTGACAGTTGAAAATTATTTTTTGAATAATTTACTATAGAAAAGGCAATCCCTGGCGTAATTAAAATTTGCGACAGTATAAAATTAGTTTTTGAATAATTTACTGTAGAAAAGGCAATCCCTGGGATATTTAAAATTTGCGACAGTATAAAATTAGTTTTTGAAAAATTTACTATATAAAAGGCAATCCCTGGCGCAATTAAAATTTGTGACAGTATAAAATTATTTTTTGAATAATTTACTATAGAAAAGGCAATCCCTGGCGTAATTAAAATTTGCGACAGTATAAAATTATTTTTTGAATAATTTACTATAGAAAAGGCAATCCCTGGCGCAATTAAAATTTGTGACAGTTGAAAATAATTTTTTGAAAAATTTACTATAGAAAAGGCAATCCCTGGCGTAATTAAAATTTGCGACAGTATAAAATTAGTTTTTGAATAATTTACTATAGAAAAGGCAATCCCTGGCGCACATAAAATTTGCGACAGTATAAAATTATTTTTTGAAAAATTTACTATAGAAAAGGCAATCCCTGGCGCAATTAAAATTTGTGACAATATAAAATTAGTTTTTGAATAATTTACTATAGAAAAGGCAATCCCTGGCGTAATTAAAATTTGCGACAGTATAAAATTAGTTTTTGAATAATTTACTATAGAAAAGGCAATCCCTGGCGCACATAAAATTTGCGACAGTATAAAATTATTTTTTGAATAATTTACTATAGAAAAGGCAATCCCTGGCGTAATTAAAATTTGCGACAGTATAAAATTAGTTTTTGAATAATTTACTATAGAAAAGGCAATCCCTGGCGCAATTAAAATTTGCGACAGTATAAAATTATTTTTTGAATAATTTACTATAGAAAAGGCAATCCCTGGCGCAATTAAAATTTGTGACAGTTGAAAATTATTTTTTGAATTATTTACTATAGAAAAGGCAATCCCTGGCGCAATTAAAATTTGCGACAGTATAAAATTAGTTTTTGAATAATTTACTATAGAAAAGGCAATCCCTGGCGCAATTAAAATTTGTGACAGTTGAAAATTATTTTTTGAATAATTTACTATAGAAAAGGCAATCCCTGGCGCACATAAAATTTGCGACAGTATAAAATTAGTTTTTGAAAAATTTACTATAGAAAAGGCAATCCCTGGCGTAATTAAAATTTGTGACAGTATAAAATTAGTTTTTGAATAATTTTCTATAGAAAAGTCAATCCCTGGCGCAATTAAAATTTGTGACAGTTGAAAATTATTTTTTGAATAATTTACTATAGAAAAGGCAATCCCTGGCGCATTTAAAATTTGTGACAGTAGAAAATTATTTTTTGAATAATTTACTATAGAAAAGGCAATCCCTGGCGCAATTAAAATTTGTGACAGTTGAAAATTATTTTTTGAATAATTTACTATAGAAAAGGCAATCCCTGGCGCACATAAAATTTGTGACAGTTGAAAATTAGTTTTTGAATAATTTACTATAGAAAAGTCAATCCCTGGCGCACATAAAATTTGTGACAGTTGAAAATTATTTTTTGAATAATTTACTATAGAAAAGGCAATCCCTGGCGCACATAAAATTTGCGACAGTTGAAAATTATTTTTTGAATAATTTACTATAGAAAAGGCAATCCCTGGCGCAATTAAAATTTGCGACAGTATAAAATTATTTTTTGAATAATTTACTATAGAAAAGGCAATCCCTGGCGTAATTAAAATTTGCGACAGTAAAAAATTATTTTTTGAATAATTTACTATAGAAAAGGCAATCCCTGGCGTAATTAAAATTTGCGACAGTATAAAATTATTTTTTGAATAATTTACTATAGAAAAGTCAATCCCTGGCGCAATTAAAATTTGTGACAGTAGAAAATTATTTTTTGAATAATTTACTATAGAAAAGGCAATCCCTGGCGTAATTAAAATTTGCGACAGTATAAAATTAGTTTTTGAATAATTTACTATAGAAAAGGCAATCCCTGGCGCAATTAAAATTTGTGACAGTTGAAAATTATTTTTTGAATAATTTACTATAGAAAAGTCAATCCCTGGCGCAATTAAAATTTGCGACAGTATAAAATTATTTTTTGAATAATTTACTATAGAAAAGTCAATCCCTGGCGCAATTAAAATTTGTGACAGTAGAAAATTATTTTTTGAATAATTTACTATAGAAAAGGCAATCCCTGGCGTAATTAAAATTTGCGACAGTATAAAATTAGTTTTTGAATAATTTACTATAGAAAAGGCAATCCCTGGCGCAATTAAAATTTGTGACAGTTGAAAATTATTTTTTGAATAATTTACTATAGAAAAGTCAATCCCTGGCGCAATTAAAATTTGCGACAGTATAAAATTAGTTTTTGAATAATTTACTATAGAAAAGGCAATCCCTGGCGCAATTAAAATTTGCGACAGTATAAAATTAGTTTTTGAAAAATTTACTATAGAAAAGGCAATCCCTGGCGCACATAAAATTTGCGACAGTATAAAATTAGTTTTTGAATAATTTACTATAGAAAAGGCAATCCCTGGGATATTTAAAATTTGTGACAGTTGAAAATTATTTTTTGAATAATTTACTATAGAAAAGTCAATCCCTGGCGCAATTAAAATTTGTGACAGTTGAAAATTATTTTTTGAATAATTTACTATAGAAAAGGCAATCCCTGGCGCACATAAAATTTGCGACAGTATAAAATTAGTTTTTGAATAATTTACTATAGAAAAGTCAATCCCTGGCGCAATTAAAATTTGTGACAGTAGAAAATTATTTTTTGAATAATTTACTATAGAAAAGTCAATCCCTGGCGCAATTAAAATTTGTGACAGTTGAAAATTATTTTTTGAATAATTTACTATATAAAAGGCAATCCCTGGCGCACATAAAATTTGTGACAGTTGAAAATTATTTTTTGAATAATTTACTATAGAAAAGTCAATCCCTGGCGCAATTAAAATTTGTGACAGTTGAAAATTATTTTTTGAATAATTTACTATAGAAAAGTCAATCCCAGGCGCAATTAAAATTTGTGACAGTTGAAAATTATTTTTTGAATAATTTACTATAGAAAAGGCAATCCCTGGCGCACATAAAATTTGTGACAGTTGAAAATTATTTTTTGAATAATTTACTATAGAAAAGTCAATCCCTGGCGTAATTAAAATTTGCGACAGTTGAAAATTATTTTTTGAATAATTTACTATAGAAAAGTCAATCCCTGGCGCAATTAAAATTTGTGACAGTAGAAAATTATTTTTTGAATAATTTACTATAGAAAAGGCAATCCCTGGCGTAATTAAAATTTGCGACAGTATAAAATTAGTTTTTGAATAATTTACTATAGAAAAGGCAATCCCTGGCGCAATTAAAATTTGTGACAGTTGAAAATTATTTTTTGAATAATTTACTATAGAAAAGTCAATCCCTGGCGCAATTAAAATTTGCGACAGTATAAAATTAGTTTTTGAATAATTTACTATAGAAAAGGCAATCCCTGGCGCAATTAAAATTTGTGACAGTTGAAAATTATTTTTTGAATAATTTACTATAGAAAAGGCAATCCCTGGCGCAATTAAAATTTGTGACAGTTGAAAATTATTTTTTGAATAATTTACTATAGAAAAGGCAATCCCTGGCGCAATTAAAATTTGTGACAGTTGAAAATTATTTTTTGAATAATTTACTATATAAAAGGCAATCCCTGGCGCACATAAAATTTGTGACAGTTGAAAATTATTTTTTGAAAAATTTACTATAGAAAAGGCAATCCCTGGCGTAATTAAAATTTGTGACAGTATAAAATTAGTTTTTGAATAATTTACTATAGAAAAGGCAATCCCTGGCGCAATTAAAATTTGTGACAGTTGAAAATTATTTTTTGAATAATTTACTATATAAAAGGCAATCCCTGGCGCACATAAAATTTGTGACAGTTGAAAATTATTTTTTGAATAATTTACTATAGAAAAGTCAATCCCTGGCGCAATTAAAATTTGTGACAGTTGAAAATTATTTTTTGAATAATTTACTATAGAAAAGTCAATCCCTGGCGCAGTTAAAATTTGTGACAGTTGAAAATTATTTTTTGAATAATTTACTATAGAAAAGGCAATCCCTGGCGCACATAAAATTTGCGACAGTATAAAATTAGTTTTTGAATAATTTACTATAGAAAAGGCAATCCCTGGCGTAATTAAAATTTGCGACAGTTGAAAATTATTTTTTGAATAATTTACTATAGAAAAGTCAATCCCTGGCGCAATTAAAATTTGCGACAGTATAAAATTAGTTTTTGAATAATTTACTATAGAAAAGTCAATCCCTGGCGCACATAAAATTTGTGACAGTTGAAAATTATTTTTTGAATAATTTACTATAGAAAAGGCAATCCCTGGCGCACATAAAATTTGCGACAGTTGAAAATTATTTTTTGAATAATTTACTATAGAAAAGGCAATCCCTGGCGCACATAAAATTTGCGACAGTATAAAATTATTTTTTGAATAATTTACTATAGAAAAGGCAATCCCTGGCGCAATTAAAATTTGCGACAGTATAAAATTATTTTTTGAATAATTTACTATAGAAAAGGCAATCCCTGGCGCAATTAAAATTTGCGACAGTATAAAATTAGTTTTTGAATAATTTACTATAGAAAAGGCAATCCCTGGCGCAATTAAAATTTGTGACAGTAGAAAATTATTTTTTGAATAATTTACTATAGAAAAGGCAATCCCTGGCGTAATTAAAATTTGCGACAGTATAAAATTAGTTTTTGAATAATTTACTATAGAAAAGGCAATCCCTGGCGCAATTAAAATTTGTGACAGTTGAAAATTATTTTTTGAATAATTTACTATAGAAAAGTCAATCCCTGGCGCAATTAAAATTTGCGACAGTATAAAATTATTTTTTGAATAATTTACTATAGAAAAGTCAATCCCTGGGATATTTAAAATTTGCGACAGTTGAAAATTATTTTTTGAAAAATTTACTATAGAAAAGGCAATCCCTGGCGCACATAAAATTTGCGACAGTAAAAAATTATTTTTTGAATAATTTACTATAGAAAAGGCAATCCCTGGCGCAATTAAAATTTGTGACAGTTGAAAATTATTTTTTGAATAATTTACTATAGAAAAGTCAATCCCTGGCGTAATTAAAATTTGCGACAGTTGAAAATTATTTTTTGAATAATTTACTATAGAAAAGTCAATCCCTGGCGCAATTAAAATTTGTGACAGTTGAAAATTATTTTTTGAATAATTTACTATAGAAAAGTCAATCCCTGGCGCAATTAAAATTTGTGACAGTTGAAAATTAGTTTTTGAATAATTTACTATAGAAAAGGCAATCCCTGGCGCAATTAAAATTTGCGACAGTAGAAAATTATTTTTTGAATAATTTACTATAGAAAAGTCAATCCCTGGCGCAATTAAAATTTGTGACAGTAGAAAATTATTTTTTGAATAATTTACTATAGAAAAGTCAATCCCTGGCGCAATTAAAATTTCCGACAGTATAAAATTATTTTTTGAATAATTTACTATAGAAAAGTCAATCCCTGGCGCAATTAAAATTTGTGACAGTTGAAAATTATTTTTTGAATAATTTACTATAGAAAAGGCAATCCCTGGCGCACATAAAATTTGTGACAGTTGAAAATTATTTTTTGAATAATTTACTATAGAAAAGTCAATCCCTGGCGTAATTAAAATTTGCGACAGTTGAAAATTATTTTTTGAATAATTTACTATAGAAAAGGCAATCCCTGGGATATTTAAAATTTGTGACAGTAGAAAATTATTTTTTGAATAATTTACTATAGAAAAGGCAATCCCTGGCGTAATTAAAATTTGCGACAGTATAAAATTAGTTTTTGAATAATTTACTATAGAAAAGGCAATCCCTGGCGCAATTAAAATTTGTGACAGTTGAAAATTATTTTTTGAATAATTTACTATAGAAAAGTCAATCCCTGGCGCAATTAAAATTTGTGACAGTTGAAAATTATTTTTTGAAAAATTTACTATATAAAAGGCAATCCCTGGGATATTTAAAATTTGCGACAGTATAAAATTAGTTTTTGAATAATTTACTATAGAAAAGTCAATCCCTGGCGCACATAAAATTTGTGACAGTATAAAATTAGTTTTTGAATAATTTACTATAGAAAAGTCAATCCCTGGCGCACATAAAATTTGTGACAGTATAAAATTATTTTTTGAATAATTTACTATAGAAAAGTCAATCCCTGGCGCAATTAAAATTTGTGACAGTTGAAAATTATTTTTTGAATAATTTACTATAGAAAAGGCAATCCCTGGCGCACATAAAATTTGTGACAGTTGAAAATTATTTTTTGAATAATTTACTATAGAAAAGTCAATCCCTGGCGTAATTAAAATTTGCGACAGTTGAAAATTATTTTTTGAATAATTTACTATAGAAAAGTCAATCCCTGGCGCAATTAAAATTTGTGACAGTAGAAAATTATTTTTTGAATAATTTACTATAGAAAAGGCAATCCCTGGCGTAATTAAAATTTGCGACAGTATAAAATTAGTTTTTGAATAATTTACTATAGAAAAGGCAATCCCTGGCGCAATTAAAATTTGCGACAGTATAAAATTAGTTTTTGAAAAATTTACTATATGAAAGGCAATCCCTGGGATATTTAAAATTTGCGACAGTATAAAATTATTTTTTGAATAATTTACTATAGAAAAGTCAATCCCTGGCGCAATTAAAATTTGTGACAGTTGAAAATTATTTTTTGAATAATTTACTATAGAAAAGGCAATCCCTGGGATATTTAAAATTTGCGACAGTATAAAATTATTTTTTGAATAATTTACTATAGAAAAGTCAATCCCTGGCGCAATTAAAATTTGCGACAGTATAAAATTATTTTTTGAATAATTTACTAAAGAAAAGTCAATCCCTGGCGCAATTAAAATTTGTGACAGTTGAAAATTATTTTTTGAATAATTTACTATAGAAAAGGCAATCCCTGGCGCACATAAAATTTGTGACAGTTGAAAATTATTTTTTGAATAATTTACTATAGAAAAGTCAATCCCTGGCGTAATTAAAATTTGCGACAGTTGAAAATTATTTTTTGAATAATTTACTATAGAAAAGTCAATCCCTGGCGCAATTAAAATTTGTGACAGTATAAAATTAGTTTTTGAATAATTTACTATAGAAAAGTCAATCCCTGGCGCAATTAAAATTTGTGACAGTTGAAAATTATTTTTTGAATAATTTACTATAGAAAAGGCAATCCCTGGCGCAATTAAAATTTGTGACAGTTGAAAATTATTTTTTGAATAATTTACTATAGAAAAGGCAATCCCTGGCGCACATAAAATTTGCGACAGTATAAAATTAGTTTTTGAATAATTTACTATAGAAAAGGCAATCCCTGGCGCAATTAAAATTTGCGACAGTATAAAATTAGTTTTTGAAAAATTTACTATATAAAAGGCAATCCCTGGGATATTTAAAATTTGCGACAGTATAAAATTAGTTTTTGAAAAATTTACTATATAAAAGGCAATCCCTGGGATATTTAAAATTTGCGACAGTATAAAATTATTTTTTGAATAATTTACTATAGAAAAGTCAATCCCTGGCGCAATTAAAATTTGTGACAGTTGAAAATTATTTTTTGAATAATTTACTATAGAAAAGGCAATCCCTGGGATATTTAAAATTTGCGACAGTATAAAATTATTTTTTGAATAATTTACTATAGAAAAGGCAATCCCTGGCGCACATAAAATTTGCGACAGTATAAAATTATTTTTTGAATAATTTACTATAGAAAAGTCAATCCCTGGCGCAATTAAAATTTGTGACAGTTGAAAATTATTTTTTGAATAATTTACTATATAAAAGGCAATCCCTGGCGCACATAAAATTTGTGACAGTTGAAAATTATTTTTTGAATAATTTACTATAGAAAAGGCAATCCCTGGCGCAATTAAAATTTGTGACAGTATAAAATTATTTTTTGAATAATTTACTATAGAAAAGGCAATCCCTGGCGTAATTAAAATTTGCGACAGTATAAAATTAGTTTTTGAAAAATTTACTATATAAAAGGCAATCCCTGGCGCAATTAAAATTTGCGACAGTATAAAATTATTTTTTGAAAAATTTACTATAGAAAAGGCAATCCCTGGCGCAATTAAAATTTGCGACAGTTGAAAATTAGTTTTTGAAAAATTTACTATAGAAAAGTCAATCCCTGGCGCAATTAAAATTTGTGACAGTTGAAAATTAGTTTTTGAAAAATTTACTATAGAAAAGGCAATCCCTGGCGCAATTAAAATTTGCGACAGTATAAAATTATTTTTTGAATAATTTACTATAGAAAAGTCAATCCCTGGCGCAATTAAAATTTGTGACAGTTGAAAATTATTTTTTGAATAATTTACTATAGAAAAGGCAATCCCTGGCGCAATTAAAATTTGTGACAGTTGAAAATTATTTTTTGAATAATTTACTATAGAAAAGGCAATCCCTGGCGCACATAAAATTTGCGACAGTATAAAATTATTTTTTGAATAATTTACTATAGAAAAGTCAATCCCTGGCGCAATTAAAATTTGTGACAGTTGAAAATTATTTTTTGAATAATTTACTATATAAAAGGCAATCCCTGGCGCACATAAAATTTGTGACAGTTGAAAATTATTTTTTGAATAATTTACTATAGAAAAGGCAATCCCTGGCGCAATTAAAATTTGTGACAGTTGAAAATTATTTTTTGAATAATTTACTATAGAAAAGGCAATCCCTGGCGTAATTAAAATTTGCGACAGTATAAAATTAGTTTTTGAAAAATTTACTATATAAAAGGCAATCCCTGGGATATTTAAAATTTGTGACAGTATAAAATTAGTTTTTGAAAAATTTACTATAGAAAAGGCAATCCCTGGCGTAATTAAAATTTGCGACAGTATAAAATTATTTTTTGAATAATTTACTATAGAAAAGGCAATCCCTGGCGCAATTAAAATTTGCGACAGTATAAAATTAGTTTTTGAAAAATTTACTATATAAAAGGCAATCCCTGGGATATTTAAAATTTGCGACAGTATAAAATTATTTTTTGAATAATTTACTATAGAAAAGTCAATCCCTGGCGCAATTAAAATTTGTGACAGTTGAAAATTATTTTTTGAATAATTTACTATAGAAAAGGCAATCCCTGGCGCAATTAAAATTTGCGACAGTATAAAATTAGTTTTTGAAAAATTTACTATATAAAAGGCAATCCCTGGGATATTTAAAATTTGCGACAGTATAAAATTAGTTTTTGAAAAATTTACTATATAAAAGGCAATCCCTGGGATATTTAAAATTTGCGACAGTATAAAATTATTTTTTGAATAATTTACTATAGAAAAGTCAATCCCTGGCGCAATTAAAATTTGTGACAGTTGAAAATTATTTTTTGAATAATTTACTATAGAAAAGGCAATCCCTGGCGCAATTAAAATTTGTGACAGTTGAAAATTATTTTTTGAATAATTTACTATAGAAAAGGCAATCCCTGGCGCAATTAAAATTTGTGACAGTTGAAAATTATTTTTTGAATAATTTACTATAGAAAAGTCAATCCCTGGCGCAATTAAAATTTGTGACAGTTGAAAATTATTTTTTGAATAATTTACTATAGAAAAGGCAATCCCTGGCGCAATTAAAATTTGCGACAGTATAAAATTATTTTTTGAATAATTTACTATAGAAAAGGCAATCCCTGGCGCAATTAAAATTTGTGACAGTTGAAAATTATTTTTTGAATAATTTACTATAGAAAAGGCAATCCCTGGCGCACATAAAATTTGTGACAGTATAAAATTATTTTTTGAATAATTTACTATAGAAAAGTCAATCCCTGGCGCAATTAAAATTTGCGACAGTAGAAAATTATTTTTTGAATAATTTACTATAGAAAAGGCAATCCCTGGCGCAATTAAAATTTGTGACAGTTGAAAATTATTTTTTGAAAAATTTACTATAGAAAAGGCAATCCCTGGCGCAATTAAAATTTGTGACAGTTGAAAATTATTTTTTGAATAATTTACTGTAGAAAAGGCAATCCCTGGCGCAATTAAAATTTGTGACAGTTGAAAATTATTTTTTGAATAATTTACTATAGAAAAGTCAATCCCTGGCGCAATTAAAATTTGTGACAGTATAAAATTAGTTTTTGAATAATTTACTATAGAAAAGGCAATCCCTGGCGCAATTAAAATTTGTGACAGTTGAAAATTATTTTTTGAATAATTTACTATAGAAAAGTCAATCCCTGGCGCAATTAAAATTTGTGAGAGTATAAAATTAGTTTTTGAATAATTTACTATATAAAAGGCAATCCCTGGCGCAATTAAAATTTGTGACAGTTGAAAATTATTTTTTGAATAATTTACTATAGAAAAGTCAATCCCTGGCGCAATTAAAATTTGCGACAGTATAAAATTAGTTTTTGAAAAATTTACTATAGAAAAGTCAATCCCTGGCGCAATTAAAATTTGTGACAGTATAAAATTATTTTTTGAATAATTTACTATAGAAAAGGCAATCCCTGGCGTAATTAAAATTTGCGACAGTATAAAATTAGTTTTTGAAAAATTTACTATATAAAAGGCAATCCCTGGCGTAATTAAAATTTGCGACAGTATAAAATTAGTTTTTGAAAAATTTACTATATAAAAGGCAATCCCTGGCGTAATTAAAATTTGCGACAGTATAAAATTATTTTTTGAATAATTTACTATAGAAAAGGCAATCCCTGGCGCAATTAAAATTTGTGACAGTATAAAATTAGTTTTTGAATAATTTACTATAGAAAAGGCAATCCCTGGCGCAATTAAAATTTGCGACAGTATAAAATTAGTTTTTGAAAAATTTACTATAGAAAAGGCAATCCCTGGCGCAATTAAAATTTGTGACAGTTGAAAATTATTTTTTGAATAATTTACTATAGAAAAGGCAATCCCTGGCGCAATTAAAATTTGCGACAGTATAAAATTAGTTTTTGAAAAATTTACTATAGAAAAGTCAATCCCTGGGATATTTAAAATTTGCGACAGTTGAAAATTAGTTTTTGAAAAATTTACTATAGAAAAGGCATTCCCTGGCGCAATTAAAATTTGTGACAGTTGAAAATTATTTTTTGAAAAATTTACTATAGAAAAGGCAATCCCTGGCGCAATTAAAATTTGCGACAGTATAAAATTATTTTTTGAATAATTTACTATAGAAAAGGCAATCCCTGGGATATTTAAAATTTGCGACAGTATAAAATTAGTTTTTGAAAAATTTACTATAGAAAAGGCAATCCCTGGCGCAATTAAAATTTGTGACAGTTGAAAATTATTTTTTGAATAATTTACTATAGAAAAGTCAATCCCTGGGATATTTAAAATTTGCGACAGTAGAAAATTATTTTTTGAATAATTTACTATAGAAAAGGCAATCCCTGGCGCAATTAAAATTTGCGACAGTAGAAAATTATTTTTTGAATAATTTACTATAGAAAAGGCAATCCCTGGCGCAATTAAAATTTGCGACAGTATAAAATTAGTTTTTGAAAAATTTACTATAGAAAAGGCAACCCCTGGCGCAATTAAAATTTGTGACAGTTGAAAATTATTTTTTGAATAATTTACTATAGAAAAGTCAATCCCTGGCGCACATAAAATTTGCGACAGTATAAAATTAGTTTTTGAATAATTTACTATAGAAAAGGCAATCCCTGGGATATTTAAAATTTGCGACAGTATAAAATTATTTTTTGAATAATTTACTATAGAAAAGTCAATCCCTGGCGCACATAAAATTTGCGACAGTATAAAATTAGTTTTTGAAAAATTTACTATAGAAAAGGCAATCCCTGGCGCAATTAAAATTTGTGACAGTTGAAAATTATTTTTTGAATAATTTACTATAGAAAAGTCAATCCCTGGGATATTTAAAATTTGCGACAGTAGAAAATTATTTTTTGAATAATTTACTATAGAAAAGGCAATCCCTGGCGCACATAAAATTTGCGACAGTAGAAAATTATTTTTTGAATAATTTACTATAGAAAAGGCAATCCCTGGCGCAATTAAAATTTGCGACAGTATAAAATTTTTCAAAAACTAATTTAATTTTAATTTTATGTGCGCCAGGGATTGCCTTTTCTATAGTAAATTATTCAAAAAATAATTTTCTACTGTCGCAAATTTTAAATATCCCAGGGATTGCCTTTTCTATAGTAAATTATTCAAAAAATAATTTTATACTGTCGCAAATTTTAATTGCGCCAGGGATTGCCTTTTCTATAGTAAATTTTTCAAAAAATAATTTTCAACTGTCACAAATTTTAATTGCGCCAGGGATTGCCTTTTCTATAGTAAATTATTCAAAAACTAATTTTCAACTGTCGCAAATTTTAAATATCCCAGGGATTGACTTTTCTATAGTAAATTTTTCAAAAACTAATTTTATACTGTCGCAAATTTTATGTGCGCCAGGGATTGCCTTTTCTATAGTAAATTTTTCAAAAAATAATTTTCAACTGTCACAAATTTTAATTGCGCCAGGGATTGCCTTTTCTATAGTAAATTTTTCAAAAACTAATTTTATACTGTCGCAAATTTTATGTGCGCCAGGGATTGCCTTTTCTATAGTAAATTATTCAAAAAAATAATTTTCTACTGTCGCAAATTTTAAATATCCCAGGGTTTTGACTTTTCTATAGTAAATTATTCAAAAAATAATTTTCAACTGTCACAAATTTTAATTGCGCCAGGGATTGCCTTTTCTATAGTAAATTTTTCAAAAACTAATTTTATACTGTCGCAAATTTTATGTGCGCCAGGGATTGACTTTTCTATAGTAAATTATTCAAAAAATAATTTTATACTGTCGCAAATTTTAAATATCCCAGGGATTGCCTTTTCTATAGTAAATTATTCAAAAACTAATTTTATACTGTCGCAAATTTTATGTGCGCCAGGGATTGACTTTTCTATAGTAAATTTTTCAAAAAATAATTTTCAACTGTCACAAATTTTAATTGCGCCAGGGATTGCCTTTTCTATAGTAAATTTTTCAAAAACTAATTTTCAACTGTCGCAAAATTTTAAATATCCCAGGGATTGACTTTTCTATAGTAAATTTTTCAAAAACTAATTTTATACTGTCGCAAATTTTATGTGCGCCAGGGATTGCCTTTTCTATAGTAAATTTTTCAAAAAATAATTTTCAACTGTCACAAATTTTAATTGCGCCAGGGATTGCCTTTTCTATAGTAAATTATTCAAAAAATAATTTTCAACTGTCACAAATTTTAATTGCGCCAGGGATTGACTTTTCTATAGTAAATTTTTCAAAAACTAATTTTATACTGTCGCAAATTTTATGTGCGCCAGGGATTGCCTTTTATATAGTAAATTATTCAAAAACTAATTTTATACTGTCGCAAATTTTAATTACGCCAGGGATTGCCTTTTCTATAGTAAATTATTCAAAAAATAATTTTCAACTGTCACAAATTTTAATTACGCCAGGGATTGACTTTTCTATAGTAAATTATTCAAAAAATAATTTTATACTGTCGCAAATTTTAATTGCGCCAGGGATTGCCTTTTCTATAGTAAATTATTCAAAAAATAATTTTATACTGTCGCAAATTTTATGTGCGCCAGGGATTGCCTTTTCTATAGTAAATTATTCAAAAAATAATTTTCAACTGTCACAAATTTTAATTGCGCCAGGGATTGCCTTTTCTATAGTAAATTATTCAAAAAATAATTTTCAACTGTCACAAATTTTATGTGCGCCAGGGATTGCCTTTTCTATAGTAAATTATTCAAAAAATAATTTTCAACTGTCACAAATTTTAATTACGCCAGGGATTGCCTTTTCTATAGTAAATTATTCAAAAAATAATTTTCAACTGTCACAAATTTTAATTGCGCCAGGGATTGACTTTTCTATAGTAAATTATTCAAAAAATAATTTTCAACTGTCACAAATTTTAATTGCGCCAGGGATTGCCTTTTCTATAGTAAATTATTCAAAAAATAATTTTATACTGTCACAAATTTTATGTGCGCCAGGGATTGCCTTTTCTATAGTAAATTATTCAAAAACTAATTTTATACTGTCGCAAATTTTATGTGCGCCAGGGATTGCCTTTTATATAGTAAATTATTCAAAAAATAATTTTATACTGTCGCAAATTTTAATTGCGCCAGGGATTGACTTTTCTATAGTAAATTATTCAAAAAATAATTTTATACTGTCACAAATTTTAATTGCGCCAGGGATTGCCTTTTCTATAGTAAATTATTCAAAAAATAATTTTATACTGTCACAAATTTTAAATATCCCAGGGATTGCCTTTTCTATAGTAAATTATTCAAAAAATAATTTTATACTGTCGCAAATTTTAAATATCCCAGGGATTGCCTTTTCTATAGTAAATTATTCAAAAAATAATTTTATACTGTCACAAATTTTATGTGCGCCAGGGATTGCCTTTTCTATAGTAAATTATTCAAAAAATAATTTTCAACTGTCGCAAATTTTAATTGCGCCAGGGATTGCCTTTTCTATAGTAAATTATTCAAAAAATAATTTTCTACTGTCGCAAATTTTAATTGCGCCAGGGATTGCCTTTTCTATAGTAAATTATTCAAAAAATAATTTTATACTGTCGCAAATTTTAAATATCCCAGGGATTGCCTTTTCTATAGTAAATTATTCAAAAAATAATTTTCAACTGTCACAAATTTTAATTACGCCAGGGATTGCCTTTTCTATAGTAAATTATTCAAAAAATAATTTTATACTGTCGCAAATTTTAAATATCCCAGGGATTGCCTTTTCTATAGTAAATTATTCAAAAAATAATTTTCAACTGTCACAAATTTTAATTACGCCAGGGATTGCCTTTTCTATAGTAAATTATTCAAAAACTAATTTTCAACTGTCACAAATTTTAATTACGCCAGGGATTGCCTTTTCTATAGTAAATTATTCAAAAAATAATTTTCAACTGTCGCAAATTTTAATTACGCCAGGGATTGCCTTTTCTATAGTAAATTATTCAAAAAATAATTTTCAACTGTCACAAATTTTAATTGCGCCAGGGATTGCCTTTTCTATAGTAAATTATTCAAAAAATAATTTTATACTGTCGCAAATTTTAAATATCCCAGGGATTGCCTTTTCTATAGTAAATTATTCAAAAAATAATTTTCAACTGTCACAAATTTTAATTACGCCAGGGATTGCCTTTTCTATAGTAAATTATTCAAAAAATAATTTTATACTGTCGCAAATTTTAAATATCCCAGGGATTGCCTTTTCTATAGTAAATTATTCAAAAAATAATTTTCAACTGTCACAAATTTTAATTACGCCAGGGATTGACTTTTCTATAGTAAATTATTCAAAAAATAATTTTCAACTGTCGCAAATTTTAAATATCCCAGGGATTGCCCTTTATATAGTAAATTATTCAAAAAATAATTTTCTAATGTCGCAAATTTTAAATATCCCAGGGATTGCCTTTTCTACAGTAAATTATTCAAAAAATAATTTTCTACTGTCGCAAATTTTAATTGCGCCAGGGATTGACTTTTCTATAGTAAATTATTCAAAAACTAATTTTCTACTGTCGCAAATTTTAATTACGCCAGGGATTGCCTTTTATATAGTAAATTTTTCAAAAACTAATTTTATACTGTCGCAAATTTTAATTGCGCCAGGGATTGCCTTTTCTAGAGTAAATTATTCAAAAAATAATTTTCAACTGTCGCAAATTTTAATTGCGCCAGGGATTGCCTTTTCTATAGTAAATTATTCAAAAAATAATTTTATACTGTCGCAAATTTTAATTGCGCCAGGGATTGACTTTTCTATAGTAAATTATTCAAAAAATAATTTTATACTGTCGCAAATTTTAATTACGCCAGGGATTGCCTTTTATATAGTAAATTATTCAAAAAATAATTTTATACTGTCACAAATTTTAAATATCCCAGGGATTGCCTTTTCTATAGTAAATTATTCAAAAAATAATTTTATACTGTCGCAAATTTTAAATATCCCAGGGATTGCCTTTTCTATAGTAAATTATTCAAAAAATAATTTTATACTGTCACAAATTTTAAATATCCCAGGGATTGCCTTTTCTATAGTAAATTATTCAAAAAATAATTTTCTACTGTCGCAAATTTTAATTACGCCAGGGATTGCCTTTTCTATAGTAAATTATTCAAAAAATAATTTTATACTGTCGCAAATTTTAATTGCGCCAGGGATTGCCTTTTCTATAGTAAATTATTCAAAAAATAATTTTATACTGTCGCAAATTTTAATTGCGCCAGGGATTGCCTTTTCTATAGTAAATTATTCAAAAACTAATTTTATACTGTCACAAATTTTAAATATCCCAGGGATTGCCTTTTCTATAGTAAATTATTCAAAAAATAATTTTATACTGTCGCAAATTTTATGTGCGCCAGGGATTGCCTTTTATATAGTAAATTTTTCAAAAACTAATTTTCAACTGTCACAAATTTTATGTGCGCCAGGGATTGCCTTTTCTATAGTAAATTATTCAAAAACTAATTTTATACTGTCGCAAATTTTAATTACGCCAGGGATTGCCTTTTCTATAGTAAATTATTCAAAAAATAATTTTCAACTGTCACAAATTTTAATTACGCCAGGGATTGCCTTTTCTATAGTAAATTATTCAAAAAATAATTTTCAACTGTCGCAAATTTTAAATATCCCAGGGATTGCCTTTTATATAGTAAATTATTCAAAAAATAATTTTCAACTGTCACAAATTTTAATTACGCCAGGGATTGCCTTTTCTATAGTAAATTATTCAAAAAATAATTTTCAACTGTCACAAATTTTAATTGCGCCAGGGATTGCCTTTTCTATAGTAAATTATTCAAAAAATAATTTTATACTGTCGCAAATTTTAAATATCCCAGGGATTGACTTTTCTATAGTAAATTATTCAAAAAATAATTTTCAACTGTCACAAATTTTAATTACGCCAGGGATTGCCTTTTATATAGTAAATTTTTCAAAAACTAATTTTATACTGTCGCAAATTTTAATTGCGCCAGGGATTGCCTTTTCTACAGTAAATTATTCAAAAAATAATTTTCAACTGTCACAAATTTTAATTACGCCAGGGATTGACTTTTCTATAGTAAATTATTCAAAAAATAATTTTCAACTGTCGCAAATTTTAATTGCGCCAGGGATTGCCTTTTATATAGTAAATTTTTCAAAAACTAATTTTATACTGTCGCAAATTTTAATTGCGCCAGGGATTGCCTTTTCTACAGTAAATTATTCAAAAAATAATTTTCAACTGTCACAAATTTTAATTACGCCAGGGATTGACTTTTCTATAGTAAATTATTCAAAAAATAATTTTCAACTGTCGCAAATTTTAATTGCGCCAGGGATTGACTTTTCTATAGTAAATTATTCAAAAACTAATTTTCTACTGTCGCAAATTTTAATTACGCCAGGGATTGCCTTTTATATAGTAAATTATTCAAAAAATAATTTTCTACTGTCGCAAATTTTAATTGCGCCAGGGATTGACTTTTCTATAGTAAATTATTCAAAAAATAATTTTCAACTGTCACAAATTTTAATTGCGCCAGGGATTGCCTTTTCTATAGTAAATTATTCAAAAAATAATTTTATACTGTCGCAAATTTTAAATATCCCAGGGATTGTCTTTTCTATAGTAAATTATTCAAAAAATAATTTTCAACTGTCACAAATTTTAATTACGCCAGGGATTGCCTTTTCTATAGTAAATTATTCAAAAAATAATTTTATACTGTCGCAAATTTTAATTGCGCCAGGGATTGCCTTTTCTATAGTAAATTATTCAAAAAATAATTTTATACTGTCGCAAATTTTAAATATCCCAGGGATTGCCTTTTCTATAGTAAATTATTCAAAAAACAATTTTCAACTGTCACAAATTTTAATTACGCCAGGGATTGACTTTTCTATAGTAAATTTTTCAAAAACTAATTTTATACTGTCGCAAATTTTAATTACGCCAGGGATTGACTTTTCTATAGTAAATTATTCAAAAAATAATTTTATACTGTCGCAAATTTTATGTGCGCCAGGGATTGACTTTTCTATAGTAAATTATTCAAAAAATAATTTTCAACTGTCACAAATTTTAATTACGCCAGGGATTGCCTTTTCTATAGTAAATTATTCAAAAAATAATTTTCAACTGTCACAAATTTTAATTGCGCCAGGGATTGCCTTTTCTATAGTAAATTATTCAAAAAATAATTTTCAACTGTCACAAATTTTAATTGCGCCAGGGATTGCCTTTTCTATAGTAAATTATTCAAAAAATAATTTTATACTGTCGCAAATTTTAATTGCGCCAGGGATTGCCTTTTCTATAGTAAATTATTCAAAAAATAATTTTATACTGTCGCAAATTTTAATTGCGCCAGGGATTGCCTTTTCTATAGTAAATTATTCAAAAAATAATTTTATACTGTCACAAATTTTAAATATCCCAGGGATTGCCTTTTCTATAGTAAATTATTCAAAAAATAATTTTCAACTGTCGCAAATTTTATGTGCGCCAGGGATTGCCTTTTCTATAGTAAATAATTCAAGAAATAATTTTATACTGTCACAAATTTTATGTGCGCCAGGGATTGCCTTTTCTATAGTAAATTATTCAAAAAATAATTTTATACTGTCGCAAATTTTAATTACGCCAGGGATTGACTTTTCTACAGTAAATTATTCAAAAAATAATTTTATACTGTCGCAAATTTTAATTGCGCCAGGGATTGCCTTTTATATAGTAAATTATTCAAAAAATAATTTTCTACTGTCGCAAATTTTAATTACGCCAGGGATTGCCTTTTCTACAGTAAATTATTCAAAAACTAATTTTATACTGTCACAAATTTTAATTACGCCAGGGATTGCCTTTTATATAGTAAATTATTCAAAAAATAATTTTCTACTGTCGCAAATTTTAATTACGCCAGGGATTGCCTTTTATATAGTAAATTATTCAAAAAATAATTTTCTACTGTCGCAAATTTTAATTGCGCCAGGGATTGACTTTTCTATAGTAAATTATTCAAAAAATAATTTTATACTGTCGCAAATTTTAATTGCGCCAGGGATTGCCTTTTCTATAGTAAATTATTCAAAAAATAATTTTATACTGTCGCAAATTTTAATTGCGCCAGGGATTGCCTTTTCTATAGTAAATTATTCAAAAAATAATTTTATACTGTCGCAAATTTTAATTACGCCAGGGATTGCCTTTTATATAGTAAATTATTCAAAAAATAATTTTCTACTGTCACAAATTTTAATTGCGCCAGGGATTGCCTTTTATATAGTAAATTTTTCAAAAACTAATTTTATACTGTCGCAAATTTTATGTGCGCCAGGGATTGCCTTTTCTATAGTAAATTTTTCAAAAACTAATTTTATACTGTCACAAATTTTATGTGCGCCAGGGATTGCCTTTTCTATAGTAAATTATTCAAAAACTAATTTTATACTGTCGCAAATTTTATGTGCGCCAGGGATTGCCTTTTATATAGTAAATTTTTCAAAAACTAATTTTATACTGTCGCAAATTTTAAATATCCCAGGGATTGCCTTTTCTATAGTAAATTATTCAAAAAATAATTTTCAACTGTCACAAATTTTAAATATCCCAGGGATTGCCTTTTATATGGGATATTTAAAATTTGTGACAGTTGAAAATTATTTTTTGAATAATTTACTATAGAAAAGTCAATCCCTGGCGTAATTAAAATTTGCGACAGGATAAAATTATTTTTTGAATAATTTACTATAGAAAAGGCAATCCCTGGCGCAATTAAAATTTGCGACAGTATAAAATTATTTTTTGAATAATTTACTATAGAAAAGGCAATCCCTGGCGCACATAAAATTTGCGACAGTATAAAATTATTTTTTGAATAATTTACTATAGAAAAGTCAATCCCTGGCGCAATTAAAATTTGCGACAGTATAAAATTATTTTTTGAATAATTTACTATAGAAAAGGCAATCCCTGGCGCAATTAAAATTTGTGACAGTATAAAATTATTTTTTGAATAATTTACTATAGAAAAGGCAATCCCTGGGATATTTAAAATTTGCGACAGTATAAAATTATTTTTTGAATAATTTACTGTAGAAAAGGCAATCCCTGGCGCAATTAAAATTTGCGACAGTATAAAATTATTTTTTGAATAATTTACTATAGAAAAGGCAATCCCTGGCGCACATAAAATTTGCGACAGTATAAAATTATTTTTTGAATAATTTACTATAGAAAAGTCAATCCCTGGCGCAATTAAAATTTGTGACAGTATAAAATTAGTTTTTGAATAATTTACTATATAAAAGGCAATCCCTGGCGTAATTAAAATTTGCGACAGTATGAAATTATTTTTTGAATAATTTACTATATAAAAGGCAATCCCTGGCGCAATTAAAATTTGCGACAGTATAAAATTAGTTTTTGAAAAATTTACTATATAAAAGGCAATCCCTGGCGCAATTAAAATTTGCGACAGTATAAAATTAGTTTTTGAAAAATTTACTATATAAAAGGCAATCCCTGGCGTAATTAAAATTTGCGACAGTATAAAATTATTTTTTGAATAATTTACTATAGAAAAGGCAATCCCTGGCGCAATTAAAATTTGTGACAGTTGAAAATTATTTTTTGAATAATTTACTATAGAAAAGGCAATCCCTGGGATATTTAAAATTTGTGACAGTATAAAATTATTTTTTGAATAATTTACTATAGAAAAGGCAATCCCTGGCGCACATAAAATTTGCGACAGTATAAAATTATTTTTTGAATAATTTACTATAGAAAAGTCAATCCCTGGCGCAATTAAAATTTGTGACAGTATAAAATTATTTTTTGAATAATTTACTATAGAAAAGGCAATCCCTGGCGCAATTAAAATTTGCGACAGTATAAAATTATTTTTTGAATAATTTACTATAGAAAAGGCAATCCCTGGGATATTTAAAATTTGCGACAGTATAAAATTAGTTTTTGAATAATTTACTATAGAAAAGGCAATCCCTGGCGTAATTAAAATTTGCGACAGTATAAAAATTATTTTTTTGAATAATTTACTATAGAAAAGGCAATCCCTGGCGCAATTAAAATTTGCGACAGTATAAAAATTATTTTTTGAATAATTTACTATAGAAAAGGCAATCCCTGGGATATTTAAAATTTGTGACAGTTGAAAAATTATTTTTTGAATAATTTACTATAGAAAAGGCAATCCCTGGGATATTTAAAATTTGTGACAGTATAAAATTAGTTTTTGAATAATTTACTATAGAAAAGGCAATCCCTGGCGCAATTAAAATTTGTGACAGTAGAAAATTATTTTTTTGAATAATTTACTATAGAAAAGGCAATCCCTGGGATATTTAAAATTTGCGACAGTAGAAAATTAGTTTTTGAAAAATTTACTATATAAAAAGGCAATCCCTGGCGTAATTAAAAATTTGCGACAGTATAAAAATTAGTTTTTGAATAATTTACTATATAAAAGGCAATCCCTGGCGTAATTAAAAATTTGCGACAGTATAAAAATTAGTTTTTGAATAATTTACTATAGAAAAGTCAATCCCTGGCGCAATTAAAATTTGTGACAGTTGAAAATTATTTTTTGAATAATTTACTATAGAAAAGGCAATCCCTGGGATATTTAAAATTTGCGACAGTATAAAATTATTTTTTGAATAATTTTACTGTAGAAAAGGCAATCCCTGGCGCAATTAAAATTTGTGACAGTTGAAAATTATTTTTTGAATAATTTTACTATAGAAAAGGCAATCCCTGGGATATTTAAAATTTGCGACAGTAGAAAATTAGTTTTTGAATAATTTACTATAGAAAAGGCAATCCCTGGCGCAATTAAAATTTTGTGACAGTAGAAAATTATTTTTTGAATAATTTACTATATAAAAAGGCAATCCCTGGCGCACATAAAATTTGCGACAGTATAAAATTAGTTTTTGAAAAATTTACTATATAAAAAGGCAATCCCTGGCGCAATTAAAATTTGCGACAGTATAAAAATTAGTTTTTGAAAAATTTACTATATAAAAGGCAATCCCTGGCGTAATTAAAATTTGCGACAGTATAAAAATTAGTTTTTTGAATAATTTACTATAGAAAAGTCAATCCCCTGGCGCAAATTAAAATTTGCGACAGTAGAAAATTATTTTTTGAATAATTTACTATAGAAAAAGGCAATCCCTGGCGCAATTAAAATTTGTGACAGTTGAAAATTATTTTTTGAATAATTTACTATATAAAAAGGCAATCCCTGGCGTAATTAAAATTTGCGACAGTATAAAAATTAGTTTTTGAAAAATTTACTATATAAAAGGCAATCCCTGGCGTATTTAAAATTTGCGACAGTATAAAATTATTTTTTGAATAATTTACTATAGAAAAGGCAATCCCTGGCGCACATAAAATTTGCGACAGTATAAAAATTAGTTTTTGAATAATATTTACTATATAAAAAGGCAATCCCTGGCGCACATAAAATTTGCGACAGTATAAAATTAGTTTTTGAAAAATTTACTATATAAAAAGGCAATCCCTGGCGCAATTAAAAATTTGCGACAGTATAAAATTAGTTTTTGAAAAATTTACTATATAAAAAGGCAATCCCTGGCGTAATTAAAATTTGCGACAGTATAAAATTAGTTTTTGAATAATTTTACTATAGAAAAGTCAATCCCTGGCGCAATTAAAATTTGCGACAGTAGAAAATTATTTTTTTGAATAATTTACTATAGAAAAGGCAATCCCTGGCGCAATTAAAATTTGTGACAGTTGAAAAATTATTTTTTGAATAATTTACTATAGAAAAGGCAATCCCTGGCGCACATAAAATTTGCGACAGTATAAAATTAGTTTTTGAAAAATTTACTATATAAAAGGCAATCCCTGGCGCAATTAAAATTTGTGACAGTTGAAAATTATTTTTTGAATAATTTACTATATAAAAGGCAATCCCTGGCGTAATTAAAATTTGCGACAGTATAAAAATTAGTTTTTGAAAAATTTACTATATAAAAAGGCAATCCCTGGCGTAATTAAAATTTGCGACAGTATAAAATTAGTTTTTGAATAATTTACTATAGAAAAAGGCAATTCACCCCTGGGATATTTAAAATTTGCGACAGTAGAAAATTATTTTTTTGAATAATTTACTATAGAAAAGGCAATCCCTGGCGCAATTAAAATTTGTGACAGTTGAAAATTATTTTTTGAATAATTTACTATAGAAAAGGCAATCCCTGGCGCAATTAAAATTTGTGACAGTTGAAAATTATTTTTTTGAATAATTTTACTATAGAAAAGGCAATCCCTGGGATATTTAAAATTTGTGACAGTATTAAAATTATTTTTTGAATAATTTACTATAGAAAAGGCAATCCCCTGGCGCAATTAAAATTTGCGACAGTATAAAATTAGTTTTTGAAAAATTTACTGTAGAAAAGGCAATCCCTGGCGTAATTAAAATTTGCGACAGTAGAAAATTATTTTTTGAATAATTTACTATAGAAAAGGCAATCCCCTGGCGCACATAAAAATTTGTGACAGTATAAAATTATTTTTTTGAATAATTTACTATAGAAAAGGCAATCCCTGGGATATTTAAAATTTGCGGAAGTAGAAAATTATTTTTTGAATAATTTACTATAGAAAAAGGCAATCCCTGGCGCAATTAAAATTTATGACAGTTGAAAATTATTTTTTGAATAATTTACTATAGAAAAAGGCAATCCCTGGGATATTTAAAATTTGCGACAGTAGAAAATTATTTTTTGAATAATTTACTATATAAAAAGGCAATCCCTGGCGCACATAAAATTTTGCGACAGTATAAAATTATTTTTTTGAAAAAATTTTACTATAAAAAAGGCAAATCCCTGGGATATTTAAAAATTTGCGACAGTATAAAATTATTTTTTTGAATAATTTACTATAGAAAAGGCAATCCCCTGGGATATTTAAAATTTGTGACAGTTGAAAATTATTTTTTGAATAATTTACTATAGAAAAGGCAATCCCCTGGGATATTTAAAATTTGCGACAGTAGAAAATTATTTTTTGAATAATTTACTATAGAAAAGGCAATCCCTGGCGCAATTAAAATTTGTGACAGTTGAAAAATTATTTTTTTGAATAATTTACTATAGAAAAAGGCAATCCCTGGGCGCAATTAAAATTTGCGACAGTATAAAAATTATTTTTTTGAATAATTTACTATAGAAAAGGCAATCCCTGGCGCAATTAAAATTTGTGACAGTTGAAAATTATTTTTTGAATAATTTACTATAGAAAAAGGCAATCCCTGGGATATTTAAAATTTGCGACAGTATAAAATTATTTTTTGAATAATTTACTATAGAAAAGGCAATCCCTGGCGCAATTAAAATTTGTGACAGTTGAAAAATTATTTTTTTGAATAATTTACTATAGAAAAGGCAATCCGTGGGATATTTAAAATTTGTGACAGTATAAAAATGATTTTTTGAATAATTTTACTATAGAAAAGGCAATCCCTGGGATATTTAAAATTTGCGACAATAGAAAAATTATTTTTTGAATAATTTACTATAGAAAAGGCAATCCCTGGCGCAATTAAAATTTGTGACAGTTGAAAATTATTTTTTGAATAATTTACTATAGAAAAGGCAAATCCCTGGGATATTTAAAATTTGCGACAGTAGAAAATTATTTTTTGAATAATTTACTATAGAAAAGGCAATCCCTGGCGCAATTAAAATTTGCGACAGTATAAAAATTATTTTTTGAATAATTTTACTATAGAAAAGGCAATCCCTGGCGCAATTAAAATTTGTGACAGTTGAAAATTATTTTTTGAATAATTTACTATAGAAAAAGTCAATCCCTGGCGCAATTAAAATTTGTGACAGTTTGAAAATTATTTTTTGAATAATTTTACTATAGAAAAGGGCAATCCCTGGCGCAATTAAAATTTGTGACAGTATAAAATTATTTTTTTGAATAATTTACTATAGAAAAGGCAATCCCTGGCGTAATTAAAATTTGCGACAGTATAAAATTATTTTTTTGAATAATTTTACTATAGAAAAAGGCAATCCCTGGCGCAATTAAAATTTGTGACAGTTGAAAATTATTTTTTTGAATAATTTACTATAGAAAAGGCAATCCCTGGGATATTTAAAATTTGCGACAGTAGAAAATTATTTTTTGAATAATTTAACTATAGAAAAAGGCAATCCCTGGCGCAATTAAAATTTGCGACAGTATAAAAATTATTTTTTGAATAATTTACTATAGAAAAGGCAATCCCTGGCGCAATTAAAATTTGTGACAGTTGAAAATTATTTTTTGAATAATTTTACTATAGAAAAGTCAATCCCTGGCGCAATTAAAATTTGTGACAGTTGAAAATTATTTTTTGAATAATTTACTATAGAAAAGGCAATCCCTGGCGCAATTAAAATTTGTGACAGTATAAAATTATTTTTTGAATAATTTTACTATAGAAAAAGTCAATCCCTGGCGCAATTAAAATTTGTGACAGTTGAAAATTATTTTTTGAATAATTTTACTATAGAAAAGGCAATCCCTGGCGCAATTAAAATTTGTGACAGTATAAAATTATTTTTTTGAATAATTTACTATAGAAAAGGCAATCCCTGGCGTAATTAAAATTTGCGACAGTATAAAATTATTTTTTTGAATAATTTACTATAGAAAAGGCAATCCCTGGGATATTTAAAAATTTGTGACAGTATAAAATTATTTTTTTGAATAATTTTACTATAGAAAAGGCAATCCCTGGGATATTTAAAATTTGTGACAGTATAAAATTATTTTTTTGAATAATTTACTATAGAAAAGGCAATCCCTGGGATATTTAAAATTTGCGACAGTAGAAAATTATTTTTTTTGAATAATTTTACTATAGAAAAGGCAATCCCTGGCGCAATTAAAATTTGTGACAGTTGAAAATTATTTTTTGAATAATTTTACTATAGAAAAGGGCAATCCCTGGGATATTTAAAATTTGCGACAGTAGAAAATTATTTTTTTGAATAATTTACTATAGAAAAGGCAATCCCTGGCGCAATTAAAATTTGCGACAGTATAAAATTATTTTTTGAATAATTTACTATAGAAAAAGGCAATCCCTGGCGCAATTAAAATTTGTGACAGTTGAAAATTATTTTTTTGAATAATTTACTATAGAAAAGTCAATCCCTGGCGCAATTAAAATTTGTGACAGTTGAAAATTATTTTTTTGAATAATTTACTATAGAAAAAGGCAATCCCTGGCGTAATTAAAAATTTGTGACAGTTATAAAATTATTTTTTGAATAATTTACTATAGAAAAGGCAATCCCTGGCGTAATTAAAATTTGCGACAGTATAAAATTATTTTTTGAATAATTTTACTATAGAAAAAGGCAATCCCTGGGATATTTAAAATTTGTGACAGTATAAAATTATTTTTTTGAATAATTTTACTATATAAAAAGGCAATCCCTGGCGTAATTAAAATTTGCGACAGTAGAAAAATTATTTTTTGAATAATTTACTATAGAAAAGTCAATCCCTGGCGCAATTAAAATTTGCGACAGTATAAAAATTATTTTTTTGAATAATTTTACTATAGAAAAGGCAATCCCTGGCGCAATTAAAATTTGTGACAGTTGAAAATTATTTTTTGAATAATTTACTATAGAAAAGTCAATCCCTGGCGCACATAAAATTTGCGACAGTATAAAATTAGTTTTTGTAAAATTTACTATATAAAAGGCAATCCCTGGCGCAATTAAAATTTGCGACAGTAGAAAATTATTTTTTTGAATAATTTTACTATAGAAAAGGCAATCCCTGGGATATTTAAAATTTGCGACAGTAGAAAATTATTTTTTGAATAATTTTACTATATAAAAGGCAATCCCTGGCGCACATAAAATTTGCGACAGTATAAAAATTAGTTTTTGAAAAATTTTACTATATAAAAGGCAATCCCTGGCGCACATAAAATTTGCGACAGTAGAAAATTATTTTTTGAATAATTTTACTATAGAAAAGGCAATCCCTGGCGCAATTAAAATTTGTGACAGTTGAAAATTATTTTTTGAATAATTTTACTATAGAAAAGGCAATCCCTGGCGCAATTAAAATTTTGTGACAGTTGAAAATTATTTTTTGAATAATTTACTATAGAAAAGGCAATCCCTGGGATATTTAAAATTTGCGACAGTATAAAATTAGTTTTTTGAAAAAATTTACTATAGAAAAGGGCAATCCCTGGCGCACATAAAATTTGCGACAGTATAAAATTAGTTTTTTGAATAATTTACTATAGAAAAGGCAATCCCTGGCGCACATAAAATTTGTGACAGTATAAAAATATTATTTTTTGAATAATTTACTATAGAAAAGGCAATCCCTGGGATATTTAAAATTTGCGACAGTATATAAAATTATTTTTTGAATAATTTACTATAGAAAAGGCAATCCCTGGCGCACATAAAATTTGTGACAGTATAAAATTATTTTTTGAATAATTTTACTATAGAAAAAGGCAATCCCCTGGCGCAATTAAAATTTGTGGACAGTTGAAAATTATTTTTTGAATAATTTTACTATAGAAAAGGCAATCCCTGGGATATTTAAAATTTGCGACAGTAGAAAATTATTTTTTTGAATAATTTACTATAGAAAAGGCAATCCCTGGGATATTTAAAATTTGCGACAGTAGAAAATTATTTTTTGAATAATTTACTATAGAAAAGGCAATCCCTGGCGCAATTAAAATTTGCGACAGTATAAAATTATTTTTTGAATAATTTACTATAGAAAAAGTCAATCCCTGGCGTAATTAAAATTTGCGACAGTATAAAATTAGTTTTTGAAAAATTTACTATAGAAAAGTCAATCCCTGGCGCAATTAAAATTTGTGACAGTTGAAAAATTATTTTTTGAATAATTTTACTATATATAAAGGCAATCCCTGGCGCAATTAAAATTTGCGACAGTAGAAAAATTATTTTTTGAATAATTTACTATAGAAAAGGGCAATCCCTGGCGCAATTAAAATTTTGTGACAGTTGAAAATTATTTTTTGAATAATTTACTATAGAAAAGGCAATCCCTGGGATATTTAAAATTTGCGACAGTATAAAATTAGTTTTTGAAAAAATTTACTATATAAAAAGGCAATCCCTGGCGCACATAAAATTTGCGACAGTAGAAAATTATTTTTTTGAATAATTTACTATAGAAAAGGCAATTCCTGGCGCAATTAAAATTTGTGACAGTTGAAAATTATTTTTTTGAATAATTTACTATAGAAAAGGCAATCCCTGGCGCAATTAAAATTTGTGACAGTTGAAAATTATTTTTTGAATAATTTACTATAGAAAAGGCAATCCCTGGGATATTTTAAAATTTGCGACAGTAGAAAATTATTTTTTGAATAATTTACTATAGAAAAAGGCAATCCCTGGGATATTTAAAATTTGCGACAGTAGAAAATTATTTTTTGAAAAATTTTACTATAGAAAAGGCAATCCCTGGGATATTTAAAAATTTGCGACAGTAGAAAAATTATTTTTTGAATAATTTACTATAGAAAAGGCAATCCCTGGGATATTTAAAATTTGCGACAGTAGAAAATTATTTTTTGAATAATTTACTATAGAAAAAGGCAATCCCTGGCGCAATTAAAATTTGCGACAGTATAAAATTATTTTTTGAATAATTTACTATAGAAAAAGGCAATCCCTGGCGCAATTAAAAATTTTGTGACAGTAGAAAATTTATTTTTTGAATAATTTACTATATAAAAAGGCAATCCCTGGCGCACATAAAATTTGTGACAGTATAAAATTATTTTTTTGAATAATTTACTATATAAAAAGGCAATCCCTGGCGCACATAAAATTTGCGACAGTATAAAATTAGTTTTTGAAAAATTTACTATAGAAAAGGCAAATCCCTGGCGCACATAAAATTTGCGACAGTATAAAATTAGTTTTTGAATAATTTACTATAGAAAAGGCAATCCCTGGCGCACATAAAATTTGTGACAGTATAAAAATTATTTTTTTGAATAATTTACTATAGAAAAGGCAATCCCTGGGATATTTAAAATTTGCGACAGTATAAAATTATTTTTTGAATAATTTTACTATAGAAAAAGGCAATCCCTGGCGCACATAAAATTTGTGACAGTTATAAAATTATTTTTTGAATAATTTACTATAGAAAAAGGCAATCCCTGGCGCAATTAAAATTTGTGACAGTTGAAAAATTATTTTTTTGAATAATTTACTATAGAAAAGGCAATCCCTGGGATATTTAAAATTTGCGACAGTAGAAAATTATTTTTTTGAATAATTTACTATAGAAAAGGCAATCCCCTGGGATATTTAAAATTTGCGACAGTAGAAAATTATTTTTTGAATTTACTATAGAAAAGGCAATCCCTGGCGCAATTAAAATTTGCGACAGTATAAAAATTATTTTTTTGAATAATTTACTATAGAAAAGTCAATCCCTGGCGTAATTAAAATTTGCGACAGTATAAAATTAGTTTTTGAAAAATTTACTATAGAAAAGTCAATCCCTGGCGCAATTAAAATTTGTGACAGTTGAAAATTAGTTTTTGAATAATTTACTATATAAAAGGCAATCCCTGGCGTAATTAAAATTTGCGACAGTATAAAATTAGTTTTTGAATAATTTACTATAGAAAAGTCAATCCCTGGCGCAATTAAAATTTGTGACGGTTGAAAATTATTTTTTGAATAATTTACTATAGAAAAGGCAATCCCTGGCGCAATTAAAATTTGTGACAGTTGAAAATTATTTTTTGAATAATTTACTATAGAAAAAGGCAATCCCTGGCGCAATTAAAATTTGCGACAGTATAAAATTATTTTTTGAATAATTTACTATAGAAAAGGCAATCCCTGGCGCAATTAAAATTTGTGACAGTTGAAAAATTATTTTTTGAATAATTTACTATAGAAAAGGCAATCCCTGGGATATTTAAAATTTTGCGACAGTAGAAAATTATTTTTTGAATAATTTACTATATAAAAGGCAATCCCTGGCGCAATTAAAATTTGTGACAGTTGAAAATTAGTTTTTG
The DNA here is from genome assembly GCA_963930735.1 of Dioctria linearis. NCBI lineage: Eukaryota > Metazoa > Arthropoda > Insecta > Diptera > Asilidae > Dioctria > Dioctria linearis. The sequence goes on from CAWVNZ010000227.1 coordinate 78,127, forward strand.
AATAATTTACTATAGAAAAGGCAATCCCTGGGATATTTAAATTTTGCGACAGTATAAAATTATTTTTTTGAATAATTTACTATATAAAAAGGCGATCCCTGGCGCAATTAAAATTTGTGGACAGTTGAAAATTAGTTTTTTGAATAATTTTACTATATAAAAGGCAATCCCTGGCGTAATTAAAATTTGCGACAGTATAAAATTAGTTTTTGAATAATTTTACTATAGAAAAGTCAATCCCTGGCGCAATTAAAATTTGTGACAGTTGAAAATTATTTTTTGAATAATTTACTATAGAAAAGGCAATCCCTGGCGCAATTAAAATTTGTGACAGTTGAAAATTATTTTTTTGAATATTACTATAGAAAAGGCAATCCCTGGCGCAATTAAAATTTGCGACAGTATAAAATTATTTTTTGAATAATTTACTATAGAAAAGGCAATCCCTGGGATATTTAAAATTTGCGACAGTAGAAAATTATTTTTTGAATAATTTACTATAGAAAAGGCAATCCCTGGGATATTTAAAATTTGCGACAGTAGAAAATTATTTTTTGAATAATTTACTATATAAAAGGCAATCCCTGGCGCAATTAAAATTTGTGACAGTTGAAAATTAGTTTTTGAATAATTTACTATAGAAAAGGCAATCCCTGGGATATTTAAAATTTGCGACAGTATAAAATTATTTTTTGAATAATTTACTATATAAAAGGCAATCCCTGGCGCAATTAAAATTTGTGACAGTATAAAATTAGTTTTTGAATAATTTACTATATAAAAGGCAATCCCTGGCGTAATTAAAATTTGCGACAGTATAAAATTAGTTTTTGAATAATTTACTATAGAAAAGTCAATCCCTGGCGCAATTAAAATTTGTGACAGTTGAAAATTATTTTTTGAATAATTTACTATAGAAAAGGCAATCCCTGGCGCAATTAAAATTTGTGACAGTTGAAAATTATTTTTTGAATAATTTACTATAGAAAAGGCAATCCCTGGCGCAATTAAAATTTGCGACAGTATAAAATTATTTTTTGAATAATTTACTATAGAAAAGGCAATCCCTGGCGCAATTAAAATTTGTGACAGTTGAAAATTATTTTTTGAATAATTTACTATAGAAAAGGCAATCCCTGGGATATTTAAAATTTGCGACAGTAGAAAATTATTTTTTGAATAATTTACTATAGAAAAGGCAATCCCTGGCGCACATAAAATTTGTGACAGTATAAAATTATTTTTTGAATAATTTACTATATAAAAGGCAATCCCTGGCGCACATAAAATTTGTGACAGTATAAAATTATTTTTTGAATAATTTACTATATAAAAGGCAATCCCTGGCGCACATAAAATTTGCGACAGTATAAAATTAGTTTTTGAAAAATTTACTATAGAAAAGGCAATCCCTGGCGCTCATAAAATTTGCGACAGTATAAAATTAGTTTTTGAATAATTTACTATAGAAAAGGCAATCCCTGGCGCACATAAAATTTGTGACAGTATAAAATTATTTTTTGAATAATTTACTATAGAAAAGGCAATCCCTGGCGCAATTAAAATTTGTGACAGTTGAAAATTATTTTTTGAATAATTTACTATAGAAAAGGCAATCCCTGGCGCAATTAAAATTTGTGACAGTTGAAAATTATTTTTTGAATAATTTACTATATAAAAGGCAATCCCTGGCGCACATAAAATTTGCGACAGTATAAAATTAGTTTTTGAAAAATTTACTATATAAAAGGCAATCCCTGGCGCACATAAAATTTGCGACAGTAGAAAATTATTTTTTGAATAATTTACTATAGAAAAGGCAATCCCTGGGATATTTAAAATTTGCGACAGTAGAAAATTATTTTTTGAATAATTTACTATAGAAAAGGCAATCCCTGGCGCAATTAAAATTTGCGACAGTATAAAATTATTTTTTGAATAATTTACTATAGAAAAGTCAATCCCTGGCGTAATTAAAATTTGCGACAGTATAAAATTAGTTTTTGAAAAATTTACTATAGAAAAGTCAATCCCTGGCGCAATTAAAATTTGTGACAGTTGAAAATTATTTTTTGAATAATTTACTATAGAAAAGGCAATCCCTGGCGCAATTAAAATTTGTGACAGTTGAAAATTATTTTTTGAATAATTTACTATAGAAAAGGCAATCCCTGGGATATTTAAAATTTGCGACAGTAGAAAATTAGTTTTTGAAAAATTTACTATAGAAAAGGCAATCCCTGGCGCAATTAAAATTTGCGACAGTATAAAATTAGTTTTTGAAAAATTTACTATATAAAAGGCAATCCCTGGCGCAATTAAAATTTGTGACAGTATAAAATTATTTTTTGAATAATTTACTATAGAAAAGTCAATCCCTGGCGTAATTAAAATTTGCGACAGTATAAAATTATTTTTTGAATAATTTACTATAGAAAAGTCAATCCCTGGCGTAATTAAAATTTGCGACAGTAGAAAATTAGTTTTTGAAAAATTTACTATAGAAAAGGCAATCCCTGGCGTAATTAAAATTTGCGACAGTAGAAAATTATTTTTTGAATAATTTACTGTAGAAAAGGCAATCCCTGGGATATTTAAAATTTGCGACAGTATAAAATTATTTTTTGAATAATTTACTATAGAAAAGTCAATCCCTGGCGTAATTAAAATTTGCGACAGTATAAAATTAGTTTTTGAAAAATTTACTATAGAAAAGTCAATCCCTGGCGCAATTAAAATTTGTGACAGTTGAAAATTATTTTTTGAATAATTTACTATAGAAAAGGCAATCCCTGGCGCAATTAAAATTTGTGACAGTTGAAAATTATTTTTTGAATAATTTACTATAGAAAAGGCAATCCCTGGGATATTTAAAATTTGCGACAGTATAAAATTATTTTTTGAATAATTTACTATAGAAAAGGCAATCCCTGGCGCAATTAAAATTTGTGACAGTTGAAAATTATTTTTTGAATAATTTACTATAGAAAAGGCAATCCCTGGGATATTTAAAATTTGTGACAGTTGAAAATTATTTTTTGAATAATTTACTATAGAAAAGGCAATCCCTGGCGCAATTAAAATTTGTGACAGTTGAAAATTATTTTTTGAATAATTTACTATATAAAAGGCAATCCCTGGCGTAATTAAAATTTGTGACAGTTGAAAATTATTTTTTGAATAATTTACTATAGAAAAGGCAATCCCTGGGATATTTAAAATTTGCGACAGTAGAAAATTATTTTTTGAATAATTTACTATATAAAAGGCAATCCCTGGCGCACATAAAATTTGTGACAGTATAAAATAATTTTTTGAATAATTTACTATATAAATGGCAATCCCTGGCGCACATAAAATTTGCGACAGTATAAAATTAGTTTTTGAAAAATTTACTATAGAAAAGGCAATCCCTGGCGCACATAAAATTTGCGACAGTATAAAATTAGTTTTTGAATAATTTACTATAGAAAAGGCAATCCCTGGCGCACATAAAATTTGTGACAGTATAAAATTATTTTTTGAATAATTTACTATAGAAAAGGCAATCCCTGGGATATTTAAAATTTGCGACAGTATAAAATTATTTTTTGAATAATTTACTATAGAAAAGGCAATCCCTGGGATATTTAAAATTTGTGACAGTATAAAATTATTTTTTGAATAATTTACTATATAAAAGGCAATCCCTGGCGTAATTAAAATTTGCGACAGTATAAAATTAGTTTTTGAATAATTTACTATAGAAAAGGCAATCCCTGGCGCAATTAAAATTTGCGACAGTAGAAAATTATTTTTTGAATAATTTACTATAGAAAAGGCAATCCCTGGCGCACATAAAATTTGTGACAGTATAAAATTATTTTTTGAATAATTTACTATAGAAAAGGCAATCCCTGGCGCACATAAAATTTGCGACAGTATAAAATTAGTTTTTGAAAAATTTACTATATAAAAGGCAATCCCTGGCGCACATAAAATTTGCGACAGTATAAAATTAGTTTTTGAAAAATTTACTATATAAAAGGCAATCCCTGGCGCACATAAAATTTGCGACAGTATAAAATTATTTTTTGAATAATTTACTATAGAAAAGTCAATCCCTGGCGTAATTAAAATTTGCGACATTATAAAATTAGTTTTTGAAAAATTTACTATAGAAAAGGCAAACCCTGGGATATTTAAAATTTGCGACAGTAGAAAATTATTTTTTGAATAATTTACTATATAAAAGGCAATCCCTGGCGCACATAAAATTTGCGACAGTATAAAATTAGTTTTTGAAAAATTTACTATATAAAAGGCAATCCCTGGCGTAATTAAAATTTGCGACAGTATAAAATTATTTTTTGAAAAATTTACTATAGAAAAGGCAATCCCTGGGATATTTAAAATTTGCGACAGTAGAAAATTATTTTTTGAATAATTTACTATAGAAAAGGCAATCCCTGGCGCAATTAAAATTTGTGACAGTTGAAAATTATTTTTTGAATAATTTACTATATAAAAGGCAATCCCTGGGATATTTAAAATTTGTGACAGTATAAAATTATTTTTTGAATAATTTACTATAGAAAAGGCAATCCCTGGGATATTTAAAATTTGCGACAGTATAAAATTATTTTTTGAATAATTTACTATAGAAAAGGCAATCCCTGGGATATTTAAAATTTGCGACAGTAGAAAATTATTTTTTGAATAATTTACTATAGAAAAGGCAATCCCTGGCGCAATTAAAATTTGTGACAGTTGAAAATTATTTTTTGAATAATTTACTATAGAAAAGGCAATCCCTGGGATATTTAAAATTTGCGACAGTAGAAAATTAGTTTTTGAAAAATTTACTATATAAAAGGCAATCCCTGGCGTAATTAAAATTTGCGACAGTATAAAATTAGTTTTTGAATAATTTACTATATAAAAGGCAATCCCTGGCGTAATTAAAATTTGTGACAGTATAAAATTATTTTTTGAATAATTTACTATAGAAAAGGCAATCCCTGGCGCAATTAAAATTTGCGACAGTATAAAATTATTTTTTGAAAAATTTACTATATAAAAGGCAATCCCTGGCGCAATTAAAATTTGTGACAGTTGAAAATTATTTTTTGAAAAATTTACTATATAAAAGGCAATCCCTGGCGTAATTAAAATTTGCGACAGTATAAAATTATTTTTTGAATAATTTACTATAGAAAAGGCAATCCCTGGCGCAATTAAAATTTGTGACAGTATAAAATTAGTTTTTGAATAATTTACTATAGAAAAGGCAATCCCTGGCGCACATAAAATTTGCGACAGTATAAAATTATTTTTTGAAAAATTTACTATAGAAAAGGCAATCCCTGGCGCAATTAAAATTTGTGACAGTATAAAATTATTTTTTGAATAATTTACTATAGAAAAGGCAATCCCTGGGATATTTAAAATTTGCGACAGTTGAAAATTATTTTTTGAATAATTTACTATAGAAAAGGCAATCCCTGGCGTAATTAAAATTTGTGACAGTATAAAATTATTTTTTGAATAATTTACTATAGAAAAGTCAATCCCTGGCGCACATAAAATTTGTGACAGTATAAAATTATTTTTTGAATAATTTACTATAGAAAAGGCAATCCCTGGCGCAATTAAAATTTGCGACAGTATAAAATTTTTCAAAAACTAATTTTATACTGTCGCAAATTTTAATTACGCCAGGGATTGCCTTTTATATAGTAAATTTTTCAAAAACTAATTTTCAACTGTCGCAAATTTTAATTGCGCCAGGGATTGACTTTTCTATAGTAAATTATTCAAAAAATAATTTTCAACTGTCGCAAATTTTAATTGCGCCAGGGATTGACTTTTCTATAGTAAATTATTCAAAAAATAATTTTCAACTGTCACAAATTTTAATTGCGCCAGGGATTGCCTTTTCTATAGTAAATTATTCAAAAAATAATTTTCAACTGTCACAAATTTTAATTGCGCCAGGGATTGCCTTTTCTATAGTAAATTATTCAAAAAATAATTTTATACTGTCGCAAATTTTAAATATCCCAGGGATTGCCTTTTATATAGTAAATTATTCAAAAAATAATTTTCAACTGTCGCAAATTTTAATTGCGCCAGGGATTGACTTTTCTATAGTAAATTATTCAAAAAATAATTTTCAACTGTCACAAATTTTAATTGCGCCAGGGATTGCCTTTTATATAGTAAATTATTCAAAAAATAATTTTATACTGTCACAAATTTTAATTGCGCCAGGGATTGGCTTTTCTATAGTAAATTATTCAAAAAATAATTTTCAACTGTCACAAATTTTAATTACGCCAGGGATTGACTTTTCTATAGTAAATTATTCAAAAACTAATTTTATACTGTCGCAAATTTTAATTACGCCAGGGATTGCCTTTTATATAGTAAATTATTCAAAAAATAATTTTATACTGTCACAAATTTTAATTGCGCCAGGGATTGACTTTTCTATAGTAAATTATTCAAAAAATAATTTTATACTGTCGCAAATTTTAATTACGCCAGGGATTGACTTTTCTATAGTAAATTATTCAAAAAATAATTTTATACTGTCGCAAATTTTATGTGCGCCAGGGATTGACTTTTCTATAGTAAATTATTCAAAAAATAATTTTATACTGTCGCAAATTTTAATTGCGCCAGGGATTGACTTTTCTATAGTAAATTATTCAAAAAATAATTTTATACTGTCGCAAATTTTAATTGCGCCAGGGATTGCCTTTTCTATAGTAAATTATTCAAAAAATAATTTTATACTGTCACAAATTTTAATTGCGCCAGGGATTGCCTTTTCTATAGTAAATTATTCAAAAAATAATTTTCAACTGTCACAAATTTTAATTGCGCCAGGGATTGACTTTTCTATAGTAAATTATTCAAAAACTAATTTTATACTGTCACAAATTTTAATTACGCCAGGGATTGCCTTTTATATAGTAAATTTTTCAAAAACTAATTTTCTACTGTCGCAAATTTTAAATATCCCAGGGATTGCCTTTTCTATAGTAAATTATTCAAAAAATAATTTTATACTGTCGCAAATTTTAAATATCCCAGGGATTGACTTTTCTATAGTAAATTATTCAAAAAATAATTTTATACTGTCACAAATTTTAATTGCGCCAGGGATTGCCTTTTCTATAGTAAATTATTCAAAAAATAATTTTCTACTGTCACAAATTTTAATTGCGCCAGGGATTGCCTTTTCTATAGTAAATTATTCAAAAAATAATTTTCAACTGTCACAAATTTTAATTGCGCCAGGGATTGACTTTTCTATAGTAAATTATTCAAAAAATAATTTTATACTGTCGCAAATTTTATGTGCGCCAGGGATTGACTTTTCTACAGTAAATTTTTCAAAAACTAATTTTATACTGTCGCAAATTTTAATTGCGCCAGGGATTGCCTTTTCTATAGTAAATTATTCAAAAAATAATTTTCTACTGTCGCAAATTTTATGTGCGCCAGGGATTGCCTTTTATATAGTAAATTTTTCAAAAACTAATTTTATACTGTCGCAAATTTTAAATATCCCAGGGATTGCCTTTTCTATAGTAAATTATTCAAAAAATAATTTTCAACTGTCACAAATTTTAAATATCCCAGGGATTGCCTTTTCTATAGTAAATTATTCAAAAAATAATTTTCAACTGTCGCAAATTTTATGTGCGCCAGGGATTGCCTTTTCTATAGTAAATTATTCAAAAAATAATTTTATACTGTCGCAAATTTTATGTGCGCCAGGGATTGACTTTTCTACAGTAAATTTTTCAAAAACTAATTTTATACTGTCGCAAATTTTAATTGCGCCAGGGATTGCCTTTTCTATAGTAAATTATTCAAAAAATAATTTTCTACTGTCGCAAATTTTATGTGCGCCAGGGATTGCCTTTTATATAGTAAATTTTTCAAAAACTAATTTTATACTGTCGCAAATTTTAAATATCCCAGGGATTGCCTTTTCTATAGCAAATTATTCAAAAAATAATTTTCAACTGTCACAAATTTTAAATATCCCAGGGATTGCCTTTTCTATAGTAAATTATTCAAAAACTAATTTTATACTGTCGCAAATTTTATGTGCGCCAGGGATTGCCTTTTATATAGTAAATTTTTCAAAAACTAATTTTTTACTGTCGCAAATTTTATGTGCGCCAGGGATTGACTTTTCTATAGTAAATTATTCAAAAAATAATTTTCTACTGTCGCAAATTTTATGTGCGCCAGGTATTGCCTTTTCTATAGTAAATTATTCAAAAAATAATTTTCAACTGTCACAAATTTTAATTGCGCCAGGGATTGCCTTTTCTATAGTAAATTATTCAAAAACTAATTTTATACTGTCGCAAATTTTAATTACGCCAGGGATTGCCTTTTCTATAGTAAATTATTCAAAAACTAATTTTCAACTGTCGCAAATTTTAATTGCGCCAGGGATTGACTTTTCTATAGTAAATTATTCAAAAAATAATTTTATACTGTCGCAAATTTTATGTGCGCCAGGGATTGACTTTTCTACAGTAAATTTTTCAAAAACTAATTTTATACTGTCGCAAATTTTAATTGCGCCAGGGATTGCCTTTTCTATAGTAAATTATTCAAAAAATAATTTTCTACTGTCGCAAATTTTATGTGCGCCAGGGATTGCCTTTTATATAGTAAATTTTTCAAAAACTAATTTTATACTGTCGCAAATTTTAATTGCGCCAGGGATTGACTTTTCTATAGTAAATTATTCAAAAAATAATTTTATACTGTCGCAAATTTTAATTGCGCCAGGGATTGCCTTTTCTATAGTAAATTATTCAAAAAATAATTTTCAACTGTCGCAAATTTTATGTGCGCCAGGGATTGCCTTTTCTATAGTAAATTATTCAAAAAATAATTTTCAACTGTCGCAAATTTTATGTGCGCCAGGGATTGCCTTTTCTATAGTAAATTATTCAAAAAATAATTTTATACTGTCGCAAATTTTAATTACGCCAGGGATTGCCTTTTCTATAGTAAATTATTCAAAAACTAATTTTATACTGTCACAAATTTTAATTACGCCAGGGATTGCCTTTTCTATAGTAAATTATTCAAAAAATAATTTTCAACTGTCGCAAATTTTAATTGCGCCAGGGATTGACTTTTCTATAGTAAATTATTCAAAAAATAATTTTATACTGTCGCAAATTTTAATTGCGCCAGGGATTGCCTTTTCTATAGTAAATTATTCAAAAAATAATTTTCTACTGTCGCAAATTTTAAATATCCCAGGGATTGCCTTTTCTATAGTAAATTATTCAAAAAATAATTTTCTACTGTCGCAAATTTTAAATATCCCAGGGATTGCCTTTTCTATAGTAAATTATTCAAAAAATAATTTTCAACTGTCACAAATTTTAATTGCGCCAGGGATTGCCTTTTCTATAGTAAATTATTCAAAAAATAATTTTATACTGTCGCAAATTTTAATTGCGCCAGGGATTGCCTTTTCTATAGTAAATTATTCAAAAAATAATTTTATACTGTCGCAAATTTTAATTACGCCAGGGATTGCCTTTTCTATAGTAAATTATTCAAAAAATAATTTTCAACTGTCACAAATTTTAATTGCGCCAGGGATTGCCTTTTCTATAGTAAATTATTCAAAAAATAATTTTCAACTGTCACAAATTTTAATTGCGCCAGGGATTGCCTTTTCTATAGTAAATTATTCAAAAAATAATTTTCAACTGTCACAAATTTTAATTGCGCCAGGGATTGCCTTTTCTATAGTAAATTATTCAAAAAATAATTTTATACTGTCGCAAATTTTAAATATCCCAGGGATTGCCTTTTCTATAGTAAATTATTCAAAAAATAATTTTATACTGTCGCAAATTTTAATTGCGCCAGGGATTGCCTTTTCTATAGTAAATTATTCAAAAAATAATTTTCTACTGTCGCAAATTTTAAATATCCCAGGGATTGCCTTTTCTATAGTAAATTATTCAAAAAATAATTTTCTACTGTCGCAAATTTTAAATATCCCAGGGATTGCCTTTTCTATAGTAAATTATTCAAAAACTAATTTTCAACTGTCACAAATTTTAATTGCGCCAGGGATTGCCTTTTCTATAGTAAATTTTTCAAAAAATAATTTTATACTGTCGCAAATTTTAAATATCCCAGGGATTGCCTTTTCTATAGTAAATTATTCAAAAAATAATTTTCTACTGTCGCAAATTTTAAATATCCCAGGGATTGCCTTTTCTATAGTAAATTATTCAAAAAATAATTTTCTACTGTCGCAAATTTTAATTGCGCCAGGGATTGCCTTTTATATAGTAAATTATTCAAAAAATAATTTTATACTGTCACAAATTTTATGTGCGCCAGGGATTGCCTTTTATATAGTAAATTATTCAAAAAATAATTTTCTACTGTCGCAAATTTTAAATATCCCAGGGATTGCCTTTTCTATAGTAAATTATTCAAAAAATAATTTTCTACTGTCGCAAATTTTAAATATCCCAGGGATTGCCTTTTCTATAGTAAATTATTCAAAAAATAATTTTCAACTGTCACAAATTTTAATTGCGCCAGGGATTGCCTTTTCTATAGTAAATTATTCAAAAAATAATTTTATACTGTCGCAAATTTTAAATATCCCAGGGATTGCCTTTTCTATAGTAAATTATTCAAAAAATAATTTTATACTGTCGCAAATTTTAATTGCGCCAGCGATTGCCTTTTCTATAGTAAATTATTCAAAAAATAATTTTCTACTGTCGCAAATTTTAAATATCCCAGGGATTGCCTTTTCTATAGTAAATTATTCAAAAAATAATTTTCTACTGTCGCAAATTTTAAATATCCCAGGGATTGCCTTTTCTATAGTAAATTATTCAAAAAATAATTTTCAACTGTCACAAATTTTAATTGCGCCAGGGATTGCCTTTTCTATAGTAAATTATTCAAAAAATAATTTTATACTGTCGCAAATTTTAATTGCGCCAGGGATTGCCTTTTCTATAGTAAATTATTCAAAAAATAATTTTCTACTGTCGCAAATTTTAAATATCCCAGGGATTGCCTTTTCTATAGTAAATTATTCAAAAAATAATTTTATACTGTCACAAATTTTAATTGCGCCAGGGATTGCCTTTTCTATAGTAAATTATTCAAAAAATAATTTTATACTGTCGCAAATTTTAATTACGCCAGGGATTGCCTTTTCTATAGTAAATTATTCAAAAAATAATTTTCAACTGTCACAAATTTTAAATATCCCAGGGATTGCCTTTTCTATAGTAAATTATTCAAAAAATAATTTTATACTGTCGCAAATTTTAATTACGCCAGGGATTGCCTTTTCTATAGTAAATTATTCAAAAAATAATTTTATACTGTCGCAAATTTTAATTGCGCCAGGGATTGCCTTTTCTATAGTAAATTATTCAAAAAATAATTTTCTACTGTCGCAAATTTTAATTGCGCCAGGGATTGCCTTTTCTATAGTAAATTATTCAAAAAATAATTTTCTACTGTCGCAAATTTTAATTGCGCCAGGGATTGCCTTTTCTATAGTAAATTATTCAAAAAATAATTTTATACTGTCACAAATTTTAAATATCCCAGGGATTGCCTTTTCTATAGTAAATTATTCAAAAAATAATTTTATACTGTCACAAATTTTAAATATCCCAGGGATTGCCTTTTCTATAGTAAATTATTCAAAAAATAATTTTCTACTGTCGCAAATTTTAAATATCCCAGGGATTGCCTTTTCTATAGTAAATTTTTCAAAAAATAATTTTATACTGTCGCAAATTTTATGTGCGCCAGGGATTGCCTTTTCTATAGTAAATTATTCAAAAAATAATTTTCTACTGTCGCAAATTTTAAATATCCCAGGGATTGCCTTTTCTATAGTAAATTATTCAAAAAATAATTTTCTACTGTCGCAAATTTTAATTACGCCAGGGATTGCCTTTTCTATAGTAAATTATTCAAAAAATAATTTTATACTGTCGCAAATTTTAAATATCCCAGGGATTGCCTTTTCTATAGTAAATTATTCAAAAAATAATTTTCTACTGTCGCAAATTTTAATTGCGCCAGGGATTGCCTTTTCTATAGTAAATTATTCAAAAAATAATTTTATACTGTCACAAATTTTAAATATCCCAGGGATTGCCTTTTCTATAGTAAATTATTCAAAAAATAATTTTATACTGTCGCAAAATTTAAATATCCCAGGGATTGCCTTTTCTATAGTAAATTATTCAAAAAATAATTTTATACTGTCACAAATTTTAAATATCCCAGGGATTGCCTTTTCTATAGTAAATTATTCAAAAAATAATTTTCTACTGTCGCAAATTTTAAATATCCCAGGGATTGCCTTTTCTATAGTAAATTATTCAAAAAATAATTTTCTACTGTCGCAAATTTTAATTACGCCAGGGATTGCCTTTTCTATAGTAAATTATTCAAAAACTAATTTTCTACTGTCGCAAATTTTAATTGCGCCAGGGATTGCCTTTTCTATAGTAAATTATTCAAAAACTAACTTTCAACTGTCGCAAATTTTAAATATCCCAGGGATTGCCTTTTCTATAGTAAATTATTCAAAAAATAATTTTATACTGTCGCAAATTTTAAATATCCCAGGGATTGCCTTTTCTATAGTAAATTATTCAAAAAATAATTTTCTACTGTCGCAAATTTTAAATATCCCAGGGATTGCCTTTTCTATAGTAAATTTTTCAAAAAATAATTTTATACTGTCGCAAATTTTAAATATCCCAGGGATTGCCTTTTCTATAGTAAATTATTCAAAAAATAATTTTCTACTGTCGCAAATTTTAAATATCCCAGGGATTGCCTTTTCTATAGTAAATTATTCAAAAAATAATTTTCAACTGTCACAAATTTTAATTGCGCCAGGGATTGCCTTTTCTATAGTAAATTTTTCAAAAAATAATTTTATACTGTCGCAAATTTTAAATATCCCAGGGATTGCCTTTTCTATAGTAAATTATTCAAAAAATAATTTTATACTGTCGCAAATTTTAATTGCGCCAGGGATTGCCTTTTCTATAGTAAATTATTCAAAAAATAATTTTATACTGTCGCAAATTTTAAATATCCCAGGGATTGCCTTTTCTATTGTAAATTATTCAAAAAATAATTTTCTACTGTCGCAAATTTTAAATATCCCAGGGATTGCCTTTTCTATAGTAAATTTTTCAAAAAATAATTTTCTACTGTCGCAAATTTTAAATATCCCAGGGATTGCCTTTTCTATAGTAAATTATTCAAAAAATAATTTTCTACTGTCGCAAATTTTAAATATCCCAGGGATTGCCTTTTCTATAGTAAATTATTCAAAAAATAATTTTCAACTGTCACAAATTTTAATTGCGCCAGGGATTGCCTTTTCTATAGTAAATTATTCAAAAAATAATTTTATACTGTCGCAAATTTTAATTGCGCCAGGGATTGCCTTTTCTATAGTTAATTATTCAAAAAATAATTTTATACTGTCGCAAATTTTAATTGCGCCAGGGATTGCCTTTTCTATAGTAAATTATTCAAAAAATAATTTTCTACTGTCGCAAATTTTAAATATCCCAGGGATTGCCTTTTCTATAGTAAATTATTCAAAAAATAATTTTCAACTGTCACAAATTTTAATTGCGCCAGGGATTGACTTTTCTATAGTAAATTATTCAAAAAATAATTTTATACTGTCGCAAATTTTAATTACGCCAGGGATTGCCTTTTATATAGTAAATTATTCAAAAAATAATTTTCTACTGTCGCAAATTTTAAATATCCCAGGGATTGCCTTTTCTATAGTAAATTATTCAAAAAATAATTTTCTACTGTCGCAAATTTTAAATATCCCAGGGATTGCCTTTTCTATAGTAAATTATTCAAAAAATAATTTTCAACTGTCACAAATTTTAATTGCGCCAGGGATTGACTTTTCTATAGTAAATTATTCAAAAAATAATTTTATACTGTCGCAAATTTTAATTGCGCCAGGGATTGCCTTTTCTATAGTAAATTATTCAAAAAATAATTTTCTACTGTCGCAAATTTTAAATATCCCAGGGATTGCCTTTTCTATAGTAAATTATTCAAAAAATAATTTTCTACTGTCGCAAATTTTAAATATCCCAGGGATTGCCTTTTCTATAGTAAATTATTCAAAAAATAATTTTCAACTGTCACAAATTTTAATTGCGCCAGGGATTGCCTTTTCTATAGTAAATTATTCAAAAACTAATTTTATACTGTCGCAAATTTTAATTACGCCAGGGATTGCCTTTTCTATAGTAAATTATTCAAAAAATAATTTTCAACTGTCGCAAATTTTAATTACGCCAGGGATTGCCTTTTCTATAGTAAATTATTCAAAAAATAATTTTCTACTGTCGCAAATTTTAAATATCCCAGGGATTGCCTTTTCTATAGTAAATTATTCAAAAAATAATTTTCAACTGTCACAAATTTTAATTGCGCCAGGGATTGCCTTTTCTATAGTAAATTATTCAAAAAATAATTTTCTACTGTCGCAAATTTTAAATATCCCAGGGATTGCCTTTTCTATAGTAAATTATTCAAAAAATAATTTTCTACTGTCGCAAATTTTATGTGCGCCAGGGATTGCCTTTTCTATAGTAAATTATTCAAAAAATAATTTTCAACTGTCACAAATTTTAATTACGCCAGGGATTGCCTTTTCTATAGTAAATTATTCAAAAACTAATTTTATACTGTCGCAAATTTTAATTACGCCAGGGATTGCCTTTTCTATAGTAAATTATTCAAAAAATAATTTTCAACTGTCACAAATTTTAATTGCGCCAGGGATTGCCTTTTCTATAGTAAATTATTCAAAAAATAATTTTATCCTGTCGCAAATTTTAAATATCCCAGGGATTGCCTTTTCTATAGTAAATTATTCAAAAAATAATTTTCAACTGTCACAAATTTTAATTGCGCCAGGGATTGACTTTTCTATAGTAAATTATTCAAAAACTAATTTTCAACTGTCGCAAATTTTAATTGCGCCAGGGATTGCCTTTTCTATAGTAAATTTTTCAAAAACTAATTTTATACTGTCACAAATTTTAAATATCCCAGGGATTGCCTTTTCTATAGTAAATTATTCAAAAAATAATTTTATACTGTCGCAAATTTTAATTGCGCCAGGGATTGCCTTTTCTATAGTAAATTATTCAAAAAATAACTTTCTACTGTCGCAAATTTTAATTACGCCAGGGATTGCCTTTTCTATAGTAAATTATTCAAAAAATAATTTTCTACTGTCGCAAATTTTAAATATCCCAGGGATTGCCTTTTCTATAGTAAATTATTCAAAAAATAATTTTCAACTGTCACAAATTTTAATTGCGCCAGGGATTGCCTTTTCTATAGTAAATTATTCAAAAAATAATTTTATACTGTCACAAATTTTAAATATCCCAGGGATTGCCTTTTCTATAGTAAATTTTTCAAAAACTAATTTTATACTGTCACAAATTTTAATTGCGCCAGGGATTGCCTTTTCTATAGTAAATTATTCAAAAAATAATTTTATACTGTCGCAAATTTTAATTGCGCCAGGGATTGCCTTTTCTATAGTAAATTATTCAAAAAATAATTTTATACTGTCGCAAATTTTAATTACGCCAGGGATTGCCTTTTCTATAGTAAATTATTCAAAAAATAATTTTATACTGTCACAAATTTTAATTACGCCAGGGATTGCCTTTTCTATAGTAAATTATTCAAAAAATAATTTTCAACTGTCACAAATTTTAATTGCGCCAGGGATTGACTTTTCTATAGTAAATTATTCAAAAACTAATTTTATACTGTCGCAAATTTTAAATATCCCAGGGATTGCCTTTTCTATAGTAAATTATTCAAAAAATAATTTTCAACTGTCACAAATTTTAATTGCGCCAGGGATTGCCTTTTCTATAGTAAATTATTCAAAAAATAATTTTCAACTGTCACAAATTTTAATTGCGCCAGGGATTGCCTTTTCTATAGTAAATTATTCAAAAAATAATTTTATACTGTCACAAATTTTAATTGCGCCAGGGATTGCCTTTTCTATAGTAAATTATTCAAAAAATAATTTTATACTGTCGCAAATTTTAATTGCGCCAGGGATTGCCTTTTCTATAGTAAATTATTCAAAAAATAATTTTATACTGTCGCAAATTTTAAATATCCCAGGGATTGCCTTTTCTATAGTAAATTTTTCAAAAACTAATTTTATACTGTCACAAATTTTAAATATCCCAGGGATTGCCTTTTCTATAGTAAATTATTCAAAAAATAATTTTATACTGTCGCAAATTTTAATTGCGCCAGGGATTGACTTTTCTATAGTAAATTATTCAAAAAATAATTTTTTACTGTCGCAAATTTTAATTACGCCAGGGATTGACTTTTCTATAGTAAATTATTCAAAAAATAATTTTCAACTGTCACAAATTTTAATTACGCCAGGGATTGCCTTTTCTATAGTAAATTATTCAAAAACTAATTTTATACTGTCGCAAATTTTAATTACGCCAGGGATTGCCTTTTATATAGTAAATTTTTCAAAAACTAATTTTCAACTGTCACAAATTTTAAATATCCCAGGGATTGCCTTTTCTATAGTAAATTATTCAAAAAATAATTTTCTACTGTCGCAAATTTTAATTACGCCAGGGATTGCCTTTTCTATAGTAAATTATTCAAAAAATAATTTTCAACTGTCACAAATTTTAATTGCGCCAGGGATTGACTTTTCTATAGTAAATTATTCAAAAAATAATTTTCAACTGTCACAAATTTTAATTGCGCCAGGGATTGACTTTTCTATAGTAAATTATTCAAAAAATAATTTTTTACTGTCGCAAATTTTAATTACGCCAGGGATTGACTTTTCTATAGTAAATTATTCAAAAAATAATTTTCAACTGTCACAAATTTTAATTACGCCAGGGATTGCCTTTTCTATAGTAAATTATTCAAAAACTAATTTTATACTGTCGCAAATTTTAATTACGCCAGGGATTGCCTTTTATATAGTAAATTTTTCAAAAAATAATTTTCAACTGTCACAAATTTTAATTGCGCCAGGGATTGACTTTTCTATAGTAAATTTTTCAAAAACTAATTTTATACTGTCACAAATTTTAAATATCCCAGGGATTGCCTTTTCTATAGTAAATTATTCAAAAAATAATTTTATACTGTCGCAAATTTTAATTGCGCCAGGGATTGACTTTTCTATAGTAAATTATTCAAAAAATAATTTTTTACTGTCGCAAATTTTAATTACGCCAGGGATTGACTTTTCTATAGTAAATTATTCAAAAAATAATTTTCAACTGTCACAAATTTTAATTACGCCAGGTATTGCCTTTTCTATAGTAAATTATTCAAAAACTAATTTTATACTGTCGCAAATTTTAATTACGCCAGGGATTGACTTTTCTATAGTAAATTATTCAAAAAATAATTTTCAACTGTCACAAATTTTAATTGCGCCAGGGATTGACTTTTCTATAGTAAATTTTTCAAAAACTAATTTTATACTGTCACAAATTTTATGTGCGCCAGGGATTGCCTTTTCTATAGTAAATTTTTCAAAAAATAATTTTCAACTGTCACAAATTTTAATTGCGCCAGGGATTGCCTTTTCTATAGTAAATTATTCAAAAAATAATTTTCAACTGTCGCAAATTTTAATTGCGCCAGGGATTGACTTTTCTATAGTAAATTTTTCAAAAAATAATTTTCAACTGTCGCAAATTTTATGTGCGCCAGGGATTGCCTTTTCTATAGTAAATTTTTCAAAAAATAATTTTCAACTGTCACAAATTTTAATTGCGCCAGGGATTGCCTTTTCTATAGTAAATTATTCAAAAAATAATTTTATACTGTCGCAAATTTTAATTACGCCAGGGATTGCCTTTTATATAGTAAATTTTTCAAAAACTAATTTTTTACTGTCGCAAATTTTATGTGCGCCAGGGATTGCCTTTTCTATAGTAAATTATTCAAAAAATAATTTTATACTGTCACAAATTTTAATTGCGCCAGGGATTGCCTTTTCTATAGTAAATTTTTCAAAAACTAATTTTATACTGTCGCAAATTTTAAATATCCCAGGGATTGCCTTTTCTATAGTAAATTATTCAAAAACTAATTTTCAAATGTCACAAATTTTATGTGCGCCAGGGATTGCCTTTTCTATAGTAAATTTTTCAAAAAATAATTTTCAACTGTCACAAATTTTAATTGCGCCAGGGATTGACTTTTCTATAGTAAATTATTCAAAAAATAATTTTATACTGTCACAAATTTTAATTACGCCAGGGATTGACTTTTCTATAGTAAATTATTCAAAAAATAATTTTATACTGTCGCAAATTTTAATTACGCCAGGGATTGCCTTTTCTATAGTAAATTATTCAAAAAATAATTTTATACTGTCGCAAATTTTATGTGCGCCAGGGATTGACTTTTCTATAGTAAATTATTCAAAAAATAATTTTCAACTGTCACAAATTTTAATTACGCCAGGGATTGACTTTTCTATAGTAAATTATTCAAAAAATAATTTTATACTGTCACAAATTTTAAATATCCCAGGGATTGCCTTTTCTATAGTAAATTATTCAAAAAATAATTTTCAACTGTCGCAAATTTTAATTGCGCCAGGGATTGCCTTTTCTATAGTAAATTATTCAAAAAATAATTTTATACTGTCGCAAATTTTAATTACGCCAGGGATTGCCTTTTCTATAGTAAATTATTCAAAAAATAATTTTCTACTGTCGCAAATTTTAATTGCGCCAGGGATTGACTTTTCTATAGTAAATTATTCAAAAAATAATTTTATACTGTCACAAATTTTAATTGCGCCAGGGATTGACTTTTCTATAGTAAATTATTCAAAAACTAATTTTCAACTGTCGCAAATTTTAATTACGCCAGGGATTGACTTTTCTATAGTAAATTATTCAAAAAATAATTTTCAACTGTCACAAATTTTAATTGCGCCAGGGATTGACTTTTCTATAGTAAATTATTCAAAAACTAATTTTCAACTGTCACAAATTTTAATTACGCCAGGGATTGACTTTTCTATAGTAAATTATTCAAAAAATAATTTTATACTGTCGCAAATTTTATGTGCGCCAGGGATTGCCTTTTCTATAGTAAATTATTCAAAAAATAATTTTCAACTGTCACAAATTTTAATTGCGCCAGGGATTGCCTTTTCTATAGTAAATTATTCAAAAAATAATTTTCTACTGTCGCAAATTTTAATTGCGCCAGGGATTGACTTTTCTATAGAAAATTATTCAAAAAATAATTTTATACTGTCGCAAATTTTAATTGCGCCAGGGATTGCCTTTTCTATAGTAAATTATTCAAAAAATAATTTTCAACTGTCACAAATTTTAATTGCGCCAGGGATTGCCTTTTCTATAGTAAATTATTCAAAAAATAATTTTCAACTGTCACAAATTTTAATTGCGCCAGGGATTGCCTTTTCTATAGTAAATTATTCAAAAAATAATTTTCAACTGTCACAAATTTTAATTGCGCCAGGGATTGCCTTTTCTATAGTAAATTTTTCAAAAACTAATTTTATACTGTCGCAAATTTTAATTACGCCAGGGATTGCCTTTTATATAGTAAATTTTTCAAAAACTAATTTTATACTGTCGCAAATTTTAATTGCGCCAGGGATTGCCTTTTCTATAGTAAATTATTCAAAAAATAATTTTATACTGTCACAAATTTTAATTGCGCCAGGGATTGACTTTTCTATAGTAAATTATTCAAAAAATAATTTTCTACTGTCACAAATTTTAACTGCGCCAGGGATTGCCTTTTCTGTAGTAAATTTTTCAAAAAATAATTTTATACTGTCACAAATTTTAATTACGCCAGGGATTGACTTTTCTATAGTAAATTATTCAAAAAATAATTTTATACTGTCGCAAATTTTAATTACGCCAGGGATTGCCTTTTCTATAGTAAATTATTCAAAAAATAATTTTATACTGTCGCAAATTTTATGTGCGCCAGGGATTGACTTTTCTATAGTAAATTATTCAAAAAATAATTTTCAACTGTCACAAATTTTAATTACGCCAGGGATTGCCTTTTATATAGTAAATTTTTCAAAAAATAATTTTATACTGTCGCAAATTTTATGTGCGCCAGGGATTGACTTTTCTATAGTAAATTATTCAAAAAATAATTTTATACTGTCGCAAATTTTAATTGCGCCAGGGATTGCCTTTTCTATAGTAAATTATTCAAAAAATAATTTTCAACTGTCGCAAATTTTAATTACGCCAGGGATTGCCTTTTATATAGTAAATTTTTCAAAAACTAATTTTTTACTGTCGCAAATTTTATGTGCGCCAGGGATTGCCTTTTCTATAGTAAATTATTCAAAAAATAATTTTCTACTGTCGCAAATTTTAATTGCGCCAGGGATTGACTTTTCTATAGTAAATTATTCAAAAAATAATTTTATACTGTCACAAATTTTAATTGCGCCAGGGATTGACTTTTCTATAGTAAATTATTCAAAAAATAATTTTCAACTGTCACAAATTTTAATTACGCCAGGGATTGACTTTTCTATAGTAAATTTTTCAAAAAATAATTTTCAACTGTCGCAAATTTTATGTGCGCCAGGGATTGCCTTTTCTATAGTAAATTTTTCAAAAAATAATTTTCAACTGTCACAAATTTTAATTGCGCCAGGGATTGACTTTTCTATAGTAAATTATTCAAAAAATAATTTTATACTGTCGCAAATTTTATGTGCGCCAGGGATTGCCTTTTATATAGTAAATTTTTCAAAAACTAATTTTATACTGTCACAAATTTTATGTGCGCCAGGGATTGCCTTTTCTATAGTAAATTTTTCAAAAAATAATTTTCAACTGTCACAAATTTTAATTACGCCAGGGATTGACTTTTCTATAGTAAATTATTCAAAAAATAATTTTATACTGTCGCAAATTTTAATTGCGCCAGGGATTGCCTTTTCTATAGTAAATTATTCAAAAAATAATTTTCTACTGTCGCAAATTTTAAATATCCCAGGGATTGCCTTTTCTATAGTAAATTATTCAAAAAATAATTTTCTACTGTCGCAAATTTTAATTGCGCCAGGGATTGACTTTTCTATAGTAAATTATTCAAAAAATAATTTTCAACTGTCACAAATTTTAATTGCGCCAGGGATTGACTTTTCTATAGTAAATTTTTCAAAAACTAATTTTATACTGTCACAAATTTTAATTGCGCCAGGGATTGACTTTTCTATAGTAAATTATTCAAAAAATAATTTTCAACTGTCACAAATTTTAATTGCGCCAGGGATTGCCTTTTCTATAGTAAATTATTCAAAAAATAATTTTCTACTGTCGCAAATTTTAATTGCGCCAGGGATTGACTTTTCTATAGTAAATTATTCAAAAAATAATTTTCAACTGTCACAAATTTTAATTGCGCCAGGGATTGCCTTTTCTATAGTAAATTTTTCAAAAAATAATTTTATACTGTCACAAATTTTAATTGCGCCAGGGATTGCCTTTTCTATAGTAAATTATTCAAAAAATAATTTTTTACTGTCGCAAATTTTATGTGCACCAGGGATTGCCTTTTCTATAGTAAATTATTCAAAAAATAATTTTCTACTGTCGCAAATTTTAATTGCGCCAGGGATTGACTTTTCTATAGTATATTATTCAAAAAATAATTTTCAACTGTCACAAATTTTAATTGCGCCAGGGATTGACTTTTCTATAGTAAATTTTTCAAAAACTAATTTTATACTGTCACAAATTTTAATTGCGCCAGGGATTGACTTTTCTATAGTAAATTATTCAAAAAATAATTTTCAACTGTCACAAATTTTAATTGCGCCAGGGATTGCCTTTTCTATAGTAAATTATTCAAAAAATAATTTTCTACTGTCGCAAATTTTAATTGCGCCAGGGATTGACTTTTCTATAGTAAATTATTCAAAAAATAATTTTCAACTGTCACAAATTTTAATTGCGCCAGGGATTGCCTTTTCTATAGTAAATTTTTCAAAAAATAATTTTATACTGTCACAAATTTTAATTGCGCCAGGGATTGCCTTTTCTATAGTAAATTATTCAAAAAATAATTTTTTACTGTCGCAAATTTTATGTGCACCAGGGATTGCCTTTTCTATAGTAAATTATTCAAAAAATAATTTTATACTGTCACAAATTTTAATTGCGCCAGGGATTGACTTTTCTATAGTAAATTATTCAAAAAATAATTTTATACTGTCACAAATTTTAATTGCGCCAGGGATTGACTTTTCTATAGTAAATTTTTCAAAAACTAATTTTATACTGTCACAAATTTTATGTGCGCCAGGGATTGCCTTTTCTATAGTAAATTATTCAAAAAATAATTTTCAACTGTCACAAATTTTAATTGCGCCAGGGATTGACTTTTCTATAGTAAATTTTTCAAAAACTAATTTTATACTGTCACAAATTTTAATTGCGCCAGGGATTGACTTTTCTATAGTAAATTATTCAAAAAATAATTTTCAACTGTCACAAATTTTAATTGCGCCAGGGATTGCCTTTTCTATAGTAAATTATTCAAAAAATAATTTTCTACTGTCGCAAATTTTAATTGCGCCAGGGATTGACTTTTCTATAGTAAATTATTCAAAAAATAATTTTCAACTGTCACAAATTTTAATTGCGCCAGGGATTGCCTTTTCTATAGTAAATTATTCAAAAAATAATTTTCAACTGTCACAAATTTTAATTGCGCCAGGGATTGCCTTTTCTATAGTAAATTTTTCAAAAAATAATTTTATACTGTCACAAATTTTAATTGCGCCAGGGATTGCCTTTTCTATAGTAAATTATTCAAAAACTAATTTTATACTGTCACAAATTTTAATTGCGCCAGGGATTGACTTTTCTATAGTAAATTTTTCAAAAACTAATTTTCAACTGTCGCAAATTTTAATTACGCCAGGGATTGCCTTTTCTATAGTAAATTATTCAAAAAATAATTTTATACTGTCGCAAATTTTATGTGCGCCAGGGATTGCCTTTTCTATAGTAAATTATTCAAAAAATAATTTTCAACTGTCACAAATTTTAATTGCGCCAGGGATTGCCTTTTCTATAGTAAATTATTCAAAAAATAATTTTATACTGTCGCAAATTTTAATTGCGCCAGGGATTGACTTTTCTATAGTAAATTATTCAAAAAATAATTTTATACTGTCACAAATTTTAATTGCGCCAGGGATTGCCTTTTCTATAGTAAATTATTCAAAAAATAATTTTATACTGTCGCAAATTTTAATTACGCCAGGGATTGCCTTTTATATAGTAAATTTTTCAAAAACTAATTTTATACTGTCGCAAATTTTAATTACGCCAGGGATTGCCTTTTATATAGTAAATTATTCAAAAAATAATTTTATACTGTCGCAAATTTTAATTAGGCCAGGGATTGACTTTTCTATAGTAAATTATTCAAAAAATAATTTTATACTGTCACAAATTTTAAATATCCCAGGGATTGCCTTTTCTATAGTAAATTATTCAAAAAATAATTTTCAACTGTCGCAAATTTTAATTGCGCCAGGGATTGCCTTTTCTATAGTAAATTATTCAAAAAATAATTTTATACTGTCGCAAATTTTAATTACGCCAGGGATTGCCTTTTCTATAGTAAATTATTCAAAAAATAATTTTATACTGTCGCAAATTTTATGTGCGCCAGGGATTGACTTTTCTATAGTAAATTATTCAAAAAATAATTTTATACTGTCGCAAATTTTAATTAGGCCAGGGATTGACTTTTCTATAGTAAATTATTCAAAAAATAATTTTATACTGTCACAAATTTTAAATATCCCAGGGATTGCCTTTTCTATAGTAAATTATTCAAAAAATAATTTTCAACTGTCGAAAATTTTAATTGCGCCAGGGATTGCCTTTTCTATAGTAAATTATTCAAAAAATAATTTTATACTGTCGCAAATTTTAATTACGCCAGGGATTGCCTTTTCTATAGTAAATTATTCAAAAAATAATTTTCTACTGTCGCAAATTTTAATTGCGCCAGGGATTGACTTTTCTATAGTAAATTATTCAAAAAATAATTTTATACTGTCACAAATTTTAATTGCGCCAGGGATTGACTTTTCTATAGTAAATTATTCAAAAACTAATTTTCAACTGTCGCAAATTTTAATTACGCCAGGGATTGACTTTTCTATAGTAAATTATTCAAAAAATAATTTTCAACTGTCACAAATTTTAATTGCGCCAGGGATTGACTTTTCTATAGTAAATTATTCAAAAACTAATTTTCAACTGTCACAAATTTTAATTACGCCAGGGATTGACTTTTCTATAGTAAATTATTCAAAAAATAATTTTATACTGTCGCAAATTTTAATTGCGCCAGGGTTTGACTTTTCTATAGTAAATTATTCAAAAAATAATTTTATACTGTCGCAAATTTTAATTGCGCCAGGGATTGCCTTTTCTATAGTAAATTATTCAAAAAATAATTTTATACTGTCACAAATTTTAATTGCGCCAGGGATTGACTTTTCTATAGTAAATTATTCAAAAAATAATTTTCTACTGTCACAAATTTTAATTGCGCCAGGGATTGCCTTTTCTATAGTAAATTTTTCAAAAAATAATTTTATACTGTCACAAATTTTAATTACGCCAGGGATTGACTTTTCTATAGTAAATTATTCAAAAAATAATTTTATACTGTCGCAAATTTTATGTGCGCCAGGGATTGCCTTTTATATAGTAAATTTTTCAAAAAATAATTTTCAACTGTCACAAATTTTAATTACGCCAGGGATTGCCTTTTATATAGTAAATTTTTCAAAAACTAATTTTTTACTGTCGCAAATTTTAATTACGCCAGGGATTGCCTTTTCTATAGTAAATTATTCAAAAAATAATTTTCAACTGTCACAAATTTTAATTGCGCCAGGGATTGACTTTTCTATAGTAAATTATTCAAAAAATAATTTTATACTGTCACAAATTTTAATTGCGCCAGGGATTGACTTTTCTATAGTAAATTATTCAAAAAATAATTTTCAACTGTCACAAATTTTAAATATCCCAGGGATTGCCTTTTATATAGTAAATTTTTCAAAAACTAATTTTCAACTGTCGCAAATTTTAATTACGCCAGGGATTGACTTTTCTATAGTAAATTATTCAAAAAATAATTTTATACTGTCACAAATTTTAATTACGCCAGGGATTGACTTTCTATAGTAAATTATTCAAAAAATAATTTTATACTGTCGCAAATTTTAATTACGCCAGGGATTGCCTTTTCTATAGTAAATTATTCAAAAAATAATTTTATACTGTCGCAAATTTTATGTGCGCCAGGGATTGACTTTCTATAGTAAATTATTCAAAAAATAATTTTCAACTGTCACAAATTTTAATTGCGCCAGGGATTGCCTTTTCTATAGTAAATTATTCAAAAAATAATTTTATACTGTCACAAATTTTAAATATCCCAGGGATTGCCTTTTCTATAGTAAATTATTCAAAAAATAATTTTCAACTGTCGCAAATTTTAATTGCGCCAGGGATTGCCTTTTCTATAGTAAATTATTCAAAAAATAATTTTATACTGTCGCAAATTTTAATTACGCCAGGGATTGCCTTTTCTATAGTAAATTATTCAAAAAATAATTTTCTACTGTCGCAAATTTTAATTGCGCCAGGGATTGACTTTTCTATAGTAAATTATTCAAAAAATAATTTTATACTGTCACAAATTTTAATTGCGCCAGGGATTGACTTTTCTATAGTAAATTATTCAAAAACTAATTTTCAACTGTCGCAAATTTTAATTACGCCAGGGATTGACTTTTCTATAGTAAATTATTCAAAAAATAATTTTCAACTGTCACAAATTTTAATTGCGCCAGGGATTGACTTTTCTATAGTAAATTATTCAACAACTAATTTTCAACTGTCACAAATTTTAATTACGCCAGGGATTGACTTTTCTATAGTAAATTATTCAAAAAATAATTTTATACTGTCGCAAATTTTAATTGCGCCAGGGATTGCCTTTTCTATAGTAAATTATTCAAAAAATAATTTTCAACTGTCACAAATTTTAATTGCGCCAGGGATTGCCTTTTCTATAGTAAATTATTCAAAAAATAATTTTATACTGTCGCAAATTTTAATTGCGCCAGGGATTGCCTTTTCTATAGTAAATTATTCAAAAAATAATTTTATACTGTCGCAAATTTTATGTGCGCCAGGGATTGCCTTTCCTATAGTAAATTATTCAAAAAATAATTTTCAACTGTCACAAATTTTAATTGCGCCAGGGATTGCCTTTTCTATAGTAAATTATTCAAAAAATAATTTTATACTGTCACAAATTTTAATTGCGCCAGGGATTGACTTTTCTATAGTAAATTATTCAGAAAATAATTTTATACTGTCACAAATTTTAATTGCGCCAGGGATTGCCTTTTCTATAGTAAATTATTCAAAAAATAATTTTCAACTGTCGCAAATTTTAATTGCGCCAGGGATTGCCTTTTCTATAGTAAATTATTCAAAAAATAATTTTCAACTGTCACAAATTTTAATTACGCCAGGGATTGACTTTTCTATAGTAAATTATTCAAAAAATAATTTTATACTGTCGCAAATTTTAATTGCGCCAGGGATTGACTTTTCTATAGTAAATTATTCAAAAAATAATTTTATACTGTCGCAAATTTTAATTGCGCCAGGGATTGCCTTTTCTATAGTAAATTATTCAAAAACTAATTTTATACTGTCGCAAATTTTAATTGCGCCAGGGATTGACTTTTCTATAGTAAATTATTCAAAAAATAATTTTATACTGTCGCAAATTTTAATTGCGCCAGGGATTGCCTTTTCTATAGTAAATTATTCAAAAAATAATTTTATACTGTCGCAAATTTTATGTGCGCCAGGGATTGACTTTTCTATAGTAAATTATTCAAAAAATAATTTTATACTGTCACAAATTTTAATTGCGCCAGGGATTGACTTTTCTATAGTAAATTATTCAAAAAATAATTTTATACTGTCACAAATTTTAATTGCGCCAGGGATTGACTTTTCTATAGTAAATTATTCAAAAAATAATTTTATACAGTCGCAAATTTTAATTGCGCCAGGGATTGCCTTTTCTATAGTAAATTATTCAAAAAATAATTTTATACTGTCACAAATTTTAATTGCGCCAGGGATTGACTTTTCTATAGTAAATTATTCAAAAAATAATTTTCTACTGTCACAAATTTTAATTGCGCCAGGGATTACCTTTTCTATAGTAAATTTTTCAAAAAATAATTTTATACTGTCACAAATTTTAATTACGCCAGGGATTGACTTTTCTATAGTAAATTATTCAAAAAATAATTTTATACTGTCGCAAATTTTAATTACGCCAGGGATTGCCTTTTCTATAGTAAATTATTCAAAAAATAATTTTATACTGTCGCAAATTTTAATTGCGCCAGGGATTGACTTTTCTATAGTAAATTATTCAAAAAATAATTTTTTACTGTCGCAAATTTTAATTACGCCAGGGATTGCCTTTTCTATAGTAAATTATTCAAAAAATAATTTTCAACTGTCACAAATTTTAATTGCGCCAGGGATTGACTTTTCTATAGTAAATTATTCAAAAAATAATTTTCAACTGTCACAAATTTTAAATATCCCAGGGATTGCCTTTTCTATAGTAAATTATTCAAAAAATAATTTTCAACTGTCACAAATTTTAATTGCGCCAGGGATTGACTTTTCTATAGTAAATTATTCAAAAAATAATTTTATACTGTCGCAAATTTTAATTGCGCCAGGGATTGACTTTTCTATAGTATATTATTCAAAAAATAATTTTATACTGTCGCAAATTTTAATTGCGCCAGGGATTGCCTTTTCTATAGTAAATTTTTCAAAAACTAATTTTATACTGTCGCAAATTTTATGTGCGCCAGGGATTGCCTTTTCTATAGTAAATTATTCAAAAAATAATTTTCAACTGTCACAAATTTTAATTGCGCCAGGGATTGCCTTTTCTATAGTAAATTATTCAAAAAATAATTTTATACTGTCGCAAATTTTAATTACGCCAGGGATTGACTTTTCTATAGTAAATTATTCAAAAACTAATTTTCAACTGTCGCAAATTTTAATTACGCCAGGGATTGACTTTTCTATAGTAAATTATTCAAAAAATAATTTTATACTGTCGCAAATTTTAATTGCGCCAGGGATTGACTTTTCTATAGTAAATTATTCAAAAAATAATTTTATACTGTCGCAAATTTTATGTGCGCCAGGGATTGCCTTTTCTATAGTAAATTATTCAAAAAATAATTTTCTACTGTCGCAAATTTTAATTGCGCCAGGGATTGACTTTTCTATAGTAAATTATTCAAAAACTAATTTTATACTGTCGCAAATTTTAAATATCCCAGGGATTGCCTTTTCTATAGTAAATTATTCAAAAAATAATTTTATACTGTCGCAAATTTTAATTGCGCCAGGGATTGACTTTTCTATAGTAAATTATTCAAAAAATAATTTTCAACTGTCGCAAATTTTAATTGCGCCAGGGATTGACTTTTCTATAGTAAATTATTCAAAAACTAATTTTATACTGTCACAAATTTTAATTGCGCCAGGGATTGACTTTTCTATAGTAAATTATTCAAAAAATAATTTTCTACTGTCGCAAATTTTAAATATCCCAGGGATTGCCTTTTCTATAGTAAATTATTCAAAAAATAATTTTCAACTGTCACAAATTTTAATTGCGCCAGGGATTGACTTTTCTATAGTAAATTATTCAAAAAATAATTTTATACTGTCACAAATTTTAAATATCCCAGGGATTGCCTTTTCTATAGTAAATTATTCAAAAAATAATTTTATACTGTCGCAAATTTTAATTGCGCCAGGGATTGACTTTTCTATAGTAAATTATTCAAAAAATAATTTTATACTGTCGCAAATTTTAATTACGCCAGGGATTGACTTTTCTATAGTAAATTATTCAAAAAATAATTTTCAACTGTCACAAATTTTAATTGCGCCAGGGATTGACTTTTCTATAGTAAATTATTCAAAAAATAATTTTATACTGTCGCAAATTTTATTTGCGCCAGGGATTGCCTTTTCTATAGTAAATTATTCAAAAAATAATTTTCAACTGTCACAAATTTTAATTGCGCCAGGGATTGACTTTTCTATAGTAAATTATTCAAAAAATAATTTTATACTGTCACAAATTTTAAATATCCCAGGGATTGCCTTTTCTATAGTAAATTATTCAAAAAATAATTTTATACTGTCGCAAATTTTAATTGCGCCAGGGATTGACTTTTCTATAGTAAATTATTCAAAAAATAATTTTATACTGTCGCAAATTTTAATTGCGCCAGGGATTGACTTTTCTATAGTAAATTATTCAAAAAATAATTTTATACTGTCGCAAATTTTAATTGCGCCAGGGATTGACTTTTCTATAGTAAATTATTCAAAAAATAATTTTATACTGTCGCAAATTTTAAATATCCCAGGGATTGCCTTTTCTATAGTAAATTATTCAAAAAATAATTTTCAACTGTCGCAAATTTTAATTGCGCCAGGGATTGACTTTTCTATAGTAAATTATTCAAAAAATAATTTTCAACTGTCACAAATTTTAATTGCGCCAGGGATTGACTTTTCTATAGTAAATTATTCAAAAAATAATTTTATACTGTCGCAAATTTTAATTGCGCCAGGGATTGACTTTTCTATAGTAAATTATTCAAAAAATAATTTTATACTGTCGCAAATTTTAATTGCGCCAGGGATTGACTTTTCTATAGTAAATTATTCAAAAAATAATTTTCAACTGTCGCAAATTTTAATTACGCCAGGGATTGCCTTTTCTATAGTAAATTTTTCAAAAACTAATTTTATACTGTCGCAAATTTTAATTGCGCCAGGGATTGCCTTTTCTATAGTAAATTATTCAAAAACTAATTTTATACTGTCGCAAATTTTAATTACGCCAGGGATTGCCTTTTATATAGTAAATTTTTCAAAAACTAATTTTTTACTGTCGCAAATTTTAATTACGCCAGGGATTGCCTTTTCTATAGTAAATTATTCAAAAAATAATTTTCAACTGTCACAAATTTTAATTACGCCAGGGATTGCCTTTTATATAGTAAATTTTTCAAAAACTAATTTTTTACTGTCGCAAATTTTAATTACGCCAGGGATTGCCTTTTCTATAGTAAATTATTCAAAAAATAATTTTCAACTGTCACAAATTTTAATTGCGCCAGGGATTGACTTTTCTATAGTAAATTATTCAAAAAATAATTTTATACTGTCAGAAATTTTAATTGCGCCAGGGATTGACTTTTCTATAGTAAATTATTCAAAAAATAATTTTTTACTGTCGCAAATTTTAATTGCGCCAGGGATTGCCTTTTCTATAGTAAATTATTCAAAAAATAATTTTATACTGTCGCAAATTTTATGTGCGCCAGGGATTGCCTTTTCTATAGTAAATATTTCAAAAACTAATTTTATACTGTCGCAAATTTTAAATACGCCAGGGATTGCCTTTTCTATAGTAAATTATTCAAAAAATAATTTTATACTGTCACAAATTTTAAATATCCCAGGGATTGCCTTTTCTATAGTAAATTATTCAGAAAATAATTTTATGCTGTCGCAAATTTTATATATCCCAGGGATTGCCTTTTATATAGTAAATTTTTCAAAAACTAATTTTATACTGTCAGAAATTTTAATTGCGCCAGGGATTGCCTTTTCTATAGTAAATTATTCAAAAAATAATTTTTTACTGTCGCAAATTTTAATTGCGCCAGGGATTGCCTTTTCTATAGTAAATTATTCAAAAAATAATTTTATACTGTCGCAAATTTTATGTGCGCCAGGGATTGCCTTTTCTATAGTAAATATTTCAAAAACTAATTTTATACTGTCGCAAATTTTAAATACGCCAGGGATTGCCTTTTCTATAGTAAATTATTCAAAAAATAATTTTCAACTGTCGCAAATTTTAATTACGCCAGGGATTGCCTTTTCTATAGTAAATTATTCAAAAAATAATTTTATACTGTCGCAAATTTTAAATATCCCAGGGATTGCCTTTTCTATAGTAAATTATTCAAAAACTAATTTTTTACTGTCGCAAATTTTATGTGCGCCAGGGATTGACTTTTCTATAGTAAATTATTCAAAAAATAATTTTCAACTGTCGCAAATTTTATGTGCGCCAGGGATTGCCTTTTCTATAGTAAATTATTCAAAAAATAATTTTATACTGTCACAAATTTTAAATATCCCAGGGATTGCCTTTTCTATAGTAAATTATTCAGAAAATAATTTTATACTGTCGCAAATTTTATATATCCCAGGGATTGCCTTTTATATAGTAAATTTTTCAAAAACTAATTTTATACTGTCGCAAATTTTAATTACGCCAGGGATTGCCTTTTCTATAGTAAATTATTCAAAAAATAATTTTATACTGTCACAAATTTTAAATATCCCAGGGATTGACTTTTCTATAGTAAATTATTCAAAAAATAATTTTATACTGTCACAAATTTTAATTGCGCCAGGGATTGACTTTTCTATAGTAAATTATTCAAAAAATAATTTTCTACTGTCGCAAATTTTAATTGCGCCAGGGATTGCCTTTTCTATAGTAAATTTTTCAAAAACTAATTTTATACTGTCACAAATTTTAATTACGCCAGGGATTGACTTTTCTATAGTAAATTATTCAAAAAATAATTTTCAACTGTCACAAATTTTAATTACGCCAGGGATTGCCTTTTATATAGTAAATTTTTCAAAAACTAATTTTTTACTGTCGCAAATTTTATGTGCGCCAGGGATTGCCTTTTCTATAGTAAATTATTCAAAAAATAATTTTCTACTGTCGCAAATTTTAATTGCGCCAGGGATTGACTTTTCTATAGTAAATTATTCAAGAAATAATTTTATACTGTCACAAATTTTAATTGCGCCAGGGATTGACTTTTCTATAGTAAATTATTCAAAAAATAATTTTATACTGTCGCAAATTTTATGTGCGCCAGGGATTGCCTTTTATATAGTAAATTATTCAAAAAATAATTTTATACTGTCGCAAATTTTATGTGCGCCAGGGATTGCCTTTTATATAGTAAATTATTCAAAAAATAATTTTATACTGTCGCAAATTTTAAATATCCCAGGGATTGCCTTTTCTATAGTAAATTTTTCAAAAACTAATTTTATACTGTCGCAAATTTTAATTACGCCAGGGATTGCCTTTTATATAGTAAATTTTTCAAAAACTAATTTTATACTGTCGCAAATTTTAATTACGCCAGGGATTGCCTTTTCTATAGTAAATTATTCAAAAAATAATTTTATACTGTCACAAATTTTAAATATCCCAGGGATTGCCTTTTCTATAGTAAATTATTCAAAAAATAATTTTATACTGTCACAAATTTTAAATATCCCAGGGATTGCCTTTTCTATAGTAAATTATTCAAAAAATAATTTTATACTGTCGCAAATTTTATGTGCGCCAGGGATTGCCTTTTATATAGTAAATTATTCAAAAAATAATTTTCAACTGTCACAAATTTTAATTGCGCCAGGGATTGCCTTTTCTATAGTAAATTATTCAAAAAATAATTTTATACTGTCGCAAATTTTAAATATCCCAGGGATTGCCTTTTATATAGTAAATTATTCAAAAAATAATTTTCTACTGTCGGAAATTTTAATTACGCCAGGGATTGCCTTTTCTATAGTAAATTATTCAAAAAATAATTTTATACTGTCACAAATTTTAAATATCCCAGGGATTGCCTTTTATATAGTAAATTTTTCAAAAACTAATTTTATACTGTCGCAAATTTTAATTACGCCAGGGATTGCCTTTTCTATAGTAAATTATTCAAAAAATAATTTTATACTGTCACAAATTTTAAATATCCCAGGGATTGCCTTTTCTATAGTAAATTATTCAAAAAATAATTTTATACTGTCGCAAATTTTATGTGCGCCAGGGATTGCCTTTTCTATAGTAAATTATTCAAAAAATAATTTTCAACTGTCGCAAATTTTATGTGCGCCAGGGATTGCCTTATCTATAGTAAATTATTCAAAAAATAATTTTATACTGTCGCAAATTTTAATTACGCCAGGGATTGCCTTTTCTATAGTAAATTATTCAAAAAATAATTTTATACTGTCACAAATTTTAAATATCCCAGGGATTGCCTTTTATATAGTAAATTATTCAAAAAATAATTTTATACTGTCGCAAATTTTATGTGCGCCAGGGATTGCCTTTTATATAGTAAATTATTCAAAAAATAATTTTCAACTGTCACAAATTTTAATTACGCCAGGGATTGCCTTTTCTATAGTAAATTAATCAAAAAATAATTTTATACTGTCGCAAATTTTAAATATCCCAGGGATTGCCTTTTATATAGTAAATTATTCAAAAAATAATTTTATACTGTCGCAAATTTTAATTACGCCAGGGATTGCCTTTTCTATAGTAAATTATTCAAAAAATAATTTTATACTGTCGCAAATTTTAATTACGCCAGGGATTGCCTTTTATATAGTAAATTTTTCAAAAACTAATTTTATACTGTCGCAAATTTTAATTACGCCAGGGATTGCCTTTTCTATAGTAAATTATTCAAAAAATAATTTTATACTGTCACAAATTTTAAATATCCCAGGGATTGCCTTTTCTATAGTAAATTATTCAAAAAATAATTTTATACTGTCGCAAATTTTATGTGCGCCAGGGATTGCCTTTTCTATAGTAAATTTTTCAAAAAATAATTTTCAACTGTCACAAATTTTAATTGCGCCAGGGATTGCCTTTTCTATAGTAAATTATTCAAAAAATAATTTTATACTGTCACAAATTTTAATTACGCCAGGGATTGACTTTTCTATAGTAAATTATTCAAAAAATAATTTTCAACTGTCACAAATTTTAATTGCGCCAGGGATTGCCTTTTCTATAGTAAATTTTTCAAAAACTAATTTTATACTGTCACAAATTTTAATTACGCCAGGGATTGCCTTTTCTATATTAAATTATTCAAAAAATAATTTTCAACTGTCACAAATTTTAATTACGCCAGGGATTGCCTTTTATATAGTAAATTTTTCAAAAACTAATTTTTTACTGTCGCAAATTTTATGTGCGCCAGGGATTGCCTTTTCTATAGTAAATTATTCAAAAAATAATTTTCTACTGTCGCAAATTTTAAATATCCCAGGGATTGCCTTTTCTATAGTAAATTATTCAAAAAATAATTTTATACTGTCACAAATTTTAATTGCGCCAGGGATTGACTTTTCTATAGTAAATTATTCAAAAAATAATTTTATACTGTCGCAAATTTTATGTGCGCCAGGGATTGCCTTTTATATAGTAAATTATTCAAAAAATAATTTTATACTGTCGCAAATTTTATGTGCGCCAGGGATTGCCTTTTATATAGTAAATTATTCAAAAAATAATTTTATACTGTCGCAAATTTTAATTGCGCCAGGGATTGCCTTTTCTATAGTAAATTATTCAAAAAATAATTTTATACTGTCACAAATTTTAATTACGCCAGGGATTGCCTTTTCTATAGTAAATTTTTCAAAAACTAATTTTATACTGTCACAAATTTTAATTGCGCCAGGGATTGCCTTTTCTATAGTAAATTATTCAAAAAATAATTTTATACTGTCGCAAATTTTAATTGCGCCAGGGATTGACTTTTCTATAGTAAATTTTTCAAAAACTAGTTTTATACTGTGGCAAATTTTAATTACGCCAGGGATTGCCTTTTATATAGTAAATTTTTCAAAAACTATTTTTTTACTGTCGCAAATTTTAATTACGCCAGGGATTGACTTTTCTATAGTAAATTATTCAAAAAATAATTTTCAACTGTCGCAAATTTTAATTGCGCCAGGGATTGACTTTTCTATAGTAAATTATTCAAAAAATAATTTTATACTGTCGCAAATTTTAATTGCGCCAGGGATTGACTTTTCTATAGTAAATTTTTCAAAAACTAATTTTATACTGTCGCAAATTTTATGTGCGCCAGGGATTGCCTTTTCTATAGTAAATTATTCAAAAAATAATTTTCTACTGTCGCAAATTTTAATTGCGCCAGGGATTGACTTTTCTATAGTAAATTATTCAAAAAATAATTTTCAACTGTCACAAATTTTAATTGCGCCAGGGATTGACTTTTCTATAGTAAATTATTCAAAAAATAATTTTATACTGTCGCAAATTTTAATTGCGCCAGGGATTGACTTTTCTATAGTAAATTATTCAAAAAATAATTTTATACTGTCACAAATTTTAAATATCCCAGGGATTGCCTTTTCTATAGTAAATTATTCAAAAAATAATTTTCAACTGTCGCAAATTTTAAATATCCCAGGGATTGACTTTTCTATAGTAAATTATTCAAAAAATAATTTTATACTGTCGCAAATTTTAATTGCGCCAGGGATTGCCTTTTATATAGTAAATTATTCAAAAAATAATTTTATACTGTCGCAAATTTTAATTGCGCCAGGGATTGACTTTTCTATAGTAAATTATTCAAAAAATAATTTTATACTGTCGCAAATTTTAATTGCGCCAGGGATTGCCTTTTCTATAGTAAATTTTTCAAAAAATAATTTTATACTGTCACAAATTTTAAATATCCCAGGGATTGCCTTTTCTATAGTAAATTATTCAAAAAATAATTTTATACTGTCGCAAATTTTAATTGCGCCAGGGATTGACTTTTCTATAGTAAATTATTCAAAAAATAATTTTCAACTGTCACAAATTTTAAATATCCCAGGGATTGCCTTTTCTATAGTAAATTATTCAAAAACTAATCTTATACTGTCACAAATTTTAATTACGCCAGGGATTGACTTTTCTATAGTAAATTATTCAAAATCTAATTTTATACTGTCACAAATTTTAATTGCGCCAGGGATTGCCTTTTCTATAGTAAATTATTCAAAAAATAATTTTATACTGTCACAAATTTTAATTACGCCAGGGATTGCCTTTTCTATAGTAAATTTTTCAAAAACTAATTTTATACTGTCACAAATTTTAATTGCGCCAGGGATTGCCTTTTCTATAGTAAATTATTCAAAAAATAATTTTATACTGTCGCAAATTTTAATTGCGCCAGGGATTGACTTTTCTATAGTAAATTTTTCAAAAACTAATTTTATACTGTCACAAATTTTAATTGCGCCAGGGATTGCCTTTTCTATAGTAAATTATTCAAAAAATAATTTTATACTGTCGCAAATTTTAATTGCGCCAGGGATTGACTTTTCTATAGTAAATTATTCAAAAAATAATTTTCAACTGTCACAAATTTTAAATATCCCAGGGATTGCCTTTTCTATAGTAAATTATTCAAAAACTAATTTTATACTGTCACAAATTTTAATTGCGCCAGGGATTGACTTTTCTATAGTAAATTATTCAAAAAATAATTTTATACTGTCACAAATTTTAAATACGCCAGGGATTGCCTTTTCTATAGTAAATTTTTCAAAAACTAATTTTATACTGTCACAAATTTTAATTGCGCCAGGGATTGCCTTTTCTATAGTAAATTTTTCAAAAACTAATTTTATACTGTCACAAATTTTAATTGCGCCAGGGATTGCCTTTTCTATAGTAAATTATTCAAAAAATAATTTTATACTGTCACAAATTTTAATTACGCCAGGGATTGACTTTTCTATAGTAAATTATTCAAAAAATAATTTTATACTGTCACAAATTTTAATTGCGCCAGGGATTGACTTTTCTATAGTAAATTATTCAAAAACTAATTTTATACTGTCGCAAATTTTAATTACGCCAGGGATTGCCTTTTATATAGTAAATTATTCAAAAAATAATTTTATACTGTCACAAATTTTAATTACGCCAGGGATTGCCTTTTCTATAGTAAATTATTCAAAAACTAATTTTATACTGTCACAAATTTTAATTACGCCAGGGATTGCCTTTTCTATAGTAAATTTTTCAAAAACTAATTTTATACTGTCGCAAATTTTATGTGCGCCAGGGATTGCCTTTTCTATAGTAAATTATTCAAAAAATAATTTTCTACTGTCGCAAATTTTAATTGCGCCAGGGATTGACTTTTCTATAGTAAATTATTCAAAAAATAATTTTATACTGTCACAAATTTTAATTGCGCC
This sequence comes from Dioctria linearis, assembly GCA_963930735.1. NCBI lineage: Eukaryota > Metazoa > Arthropoda > Insecta > Diptera > Asilidae > Dioctria > Dioctria linearis. The sequence goes on from CAWVNZ010000227.1 coordinate 115,563, forward strand.
AGGGATTGACTTTTCTATAGTAAATTATTCAAAAAATAATTTTATACTGTCGCAAATTTTATGTGCGCCAGGGATTGCCTTTTCTATATTAAATTATTCAAAAAATAATTTTATACTGTCACAAATTTTAATTACGCCAGGGATTGCCTTTTATATAGTAAATTTTTCAAAAACTAATTTTATACTGTCGCAAATTTTAATTACGCCAGGGATTGCCTTTTCTATAGTAAATTATTCAAAAAATAATTTTATACTGTCGCAAATTTTAATTGCGCCAGGGATTGACTTTTCTATAGTAAATTATTCAAAAAATAATTTTCAACTGTCGCAAATTTTAATTACGCCAGGGATTGCCTTTTCTATAGTAAATTTTTCAAAAACTAATTTTATACTGTCGCAAATTTTAATTACGCCAGGGATTGCCTTTTCTATAGTAAATTTTTCAAAAACTAATTTTATACTGTCGCAAATTTTATGTGCGCCAGGGATTGCCTTTTCTATAGTAAATTATTCAAAAAATAATTTTCTACTGTCGCAAATTTTAATTGCGCCAGGGATTGACTTTTCTATAGTAAATTATTCAAAAAATAATTTTATACTGTCACAAATTTTATGTGCGCCAGGGATTGCCTTTTCTATAGTAAATTATTCAAAAAATAATTTTTTACTGTCGCAAATTTTAATTACGCCAGGGATTGCCTTTTCTATAGTAAATTTTTCAAAAACTAATTTTATACTGTCGCAAATTTTAATTACGCCAGGGATTGCCTTTTATATAGTAAATTTTTCAAAAACTAATTTTATACTGTCGCAAATTTTAATTACGCCAGGGATTGCCTTTTCTATAGTAAATTATTCAAAAAATAATTTTCAACTGTCACAAATTTTAAATATCCCAGGGATTGACTTTTCTATAGTAAATTATTCAAAAAATAATTTTCAACTGTCACAAATTTTAATTGCGCCAGGGATTGCCTTTTCTATAGTAAATTATTCAAAAACTAATTTTATACTGTCGCAAATTTTAATTGCGCCAGGGATTGACTTTTCTATAGTAAATTATTCAAAAAATAATTTTATACTGTCGCAAATTTTAATTGCGCCAGGGATTGACTTTTCTATAGTAAATTATTCAAAAAATAATTTTATACTGTCGCAAATTTTAATTGCGCCAGGGATTGACTTTTCTATAGTAAATTATTCAAAAAATAATTTTATACTGTCACAAATTTTAAATATCCCAGGGATTGCCTTTTCTATAGAAAATTATTCAAAAAATAATTTTCAACTGTCGCAAATTTTAAATATCCCAGGGATTGACTTTTCTATAGTAAATTATTCAAAAAATAATTTTCAACTGTCGCAAATTTTAATTACGCCAGGGATTGACTTTTCTATAGTAAATTATTCAAAAAATAATTTTCAACTGTCACAAATTTTAATTGCGCCAGGGATTGCCTTTTCTATAGTAAATTATTCAAAAAATAATTTTCTACTGTCGCAAATTTTAAATATCCCAGGGATTGCCTTTTCTATAGTAAATTATTCAAAAACTAATTTTATACTGTCACAAATTTTAATTGCGCCAGGGATTGACTTTTCTATAGTAAATTATTCAAAAACTAATTTTATACTGTCGCAAATTTTAATTACGCCAGGGATTGCCTTTTATATAGTAAATTATTCAAAAAATAATTTTATACTGTCGCAAATTTTATGTGCGCCAGGGATTGCCTTTTCTATAGTAAATTATTCAAAAAATAATTTTCTACTGTCGCAAATTTTAATTGCGCCAGGGATTGACTTTTCTATAGTAAATTATTCAAAAAATAATTTTCAACTGTCACAAATTTTAATTGCGCCAGGGATTGCCTTTTCTATAGTAAATTATTCAAAAAATAATTTTCTACTGTCGCAAATTTTAAATATCCCAGGGATTGCCTTTTCTATAGTAAATTATTCAAAAACTAATTTTATACTGTCACAAATTTTAATTGCGCCAGGGATTGACTTTTCTATAGTAAATTTTTCAAAAACTAATTTTATACTGTCGCAAATTTTAATTGCGCCAGGGATTGACTTTTCTATAGTAAATTATTCAAAAAATAATTTTCAACTGTCGCAAATTTTAATTGCGCCAGGGATTGCCTTTTCTATAGTAAATTATTCAAAAAATAATTTTATACTGTCACAAATTTTAATTACGCCAGGGATTGACTTTTCTATAGTAAATTATTCAAAAAATAATTTTATACTGTCACAAATTTTAATTGCGCCAGGGATTGACTTTTCTATAGTAAATTATTCAAAAAATAATTTTCAACTGTCACAAATTTTAATTACGCCAGGGATTGCCTTTTCTATAGTAAATTATTCAAAAAATAATTTTCTACTGTCGCAAATTTTAATTGCGCCAGGGAATGACTTTTCTATAGTAAATTATTCAAAAAATAATTTTCAACTGTCGCAAATTTTAATTACGCCAGGGATTGACTTTTCTATAGTAAATTATTCAAAAAATAATTTTCTACTGTCGCAAATTTTAATTGCGCCAGGGATTGACTTTTCTATAGTAAATTATTCAAAAAATAATTTTATACTGTCGCAAATTTTAATTGCGCCAGGGATTGCCTTTTATATAGTAAATTATTCAAAAAATAATTTTCAACTGTCACAAATTTTAATTGCGCCAGGGATTGCCTTTTCTATAGTAAATTATTCAAAAAATAATTTTCTACTGTCGCAAATTTTAAATATCCCAGGGATTGCCTTTTCTATAGTAAATTATTCAAAAACTAATTTTATACTGTCACAAATTTTAATTGCGCCAGGGATTGACTTTTCTATAGTAAATTATTCAAAAAATAATTTTCTACTGTCGCAAATTTTAAATATCCCAGGGATTGCCTTTTCTATAGTAAATTATTCAAAAAATAATTTTATACTGTCACAAATTTTAATTACGCCAGGGATTGACTTTTCTATAGTAAATTATTCAAAAAATAATTTTATACTGTCGCAAATTTTAATTGCGCCAGGGATTGCCTTTTCTATAGTAAATTATTCAAAAACTAATTTTATACTGTCACAAATTTTAATTGCGCCAGGGATTGACTTTTCTATAGTAAATTATTCAAAAACTAATTTTTTACTGTCGCAAATTTTATGTGCGCCAGGGATTGCCTTTTCTATAGTAAATTATTCAAAAAATAATTTTCTACTGTCGCAAATTTTAAATATCCCAGGGATTGCCTTTTCTATAGTAAATTATTCAAAAACTAATTTTTTACTGTCGCAAATTTTAAATATCCCAGGGATTGCCTTTTCTATAGTAAATTATTCAAAAAATAATTTTATACTGTCGCAAATTTTAATTGCGCCAGGGATTGACTTTTCTATAGTAAATTATTCAAAAAATAATTTTATACTGTCGCAAATTTTAAATATCCCAGGGATTGCCTTTTCTATAGTAAATTATTCAAAAAATAATTTTATACTGTCGCAAATTTTAATTACGCCAGGGATTGACTTTTCTATAGTAAATTATTCAAAAAATAATTTTATACTGTCGCAAATTTTAATTACGCCAGGGATTGCCTTTTCTATAGTAAATTATTCAAAAAATAATTTTCAACTGTCACAAATTTTAATTACGCCAGGGATTGCCTTTTCTATAGTAAATTATTCAAAAAATAATTTTCTACTGTCGCAAATTTTAATTGCGCCAGGGATTGACTTTTCTATAGTAAATTATTCAAAAAATAATTTTATACTGTCGCAAATTTTAATTGCGCCAGGGATTGGCTTTTCTATAGTAAATTATTCAAAAACTAATTTTATACTGTCACAAATTTTAATTGCGCCAGGGATTGACTTTTCTATAGTAAATTATTCAAAAACTAATTTTTTACTGTCGCAAATTTTATGTGCGCCAGGGATTGCCTTTTCTATAGTAAATTATTCAAAAAATAATTTTCTACTGTCGCAAATTTTAAATATCCCAGGGATTGCCTTTTCTATAGTAAATTATTCAAAAAATAATTTTATACTGTCGCAAATTTTAATTGCGCCAGGGATTGCCTTTTCTATAGTAAATTATTCAAAAAATAATTTTCAACTGTCACAAATTTTAATTGCGCCAGGGATTGACTTTTCTATAGTAAATTATTCAAAAAATAATTTTATACTGTCGCAAATTTTAATTACGCCAGGGATTGACTTTTCTATAGTAAATTATTCAAAAACTAATTTTTTACTGTCGCAAATTTTATGTGCGCCAGGGATTGCCTTTTCTATAGTAAATTATTCAAAAAATAATTTTATACTGTCACAAATTTTAATTGCGCCAGGGATTGCCTTTTCTATAGTAAATTTTTCAAAAAATAATTTTATACTGTCACAAATTTTAATTACGCCAGGGATTGACTTTTCTATAGTAAATTATTCAAAAAATAATTTTATACTGTCGCAAATTTTAAATATCCCAGGGATTGCCTTTTCTATAGTAAATTATTCAAAAAATAATTTTATACTGTCACAAATTTTAATTGCGCCAGGGATTGACTTTTCTATAGTAAATTATTCAAAAACTAATTTTATACTGTCGCAAATTTTATGTGCGCCAGGGATTGCCTTTTCTATAGTAAATTTTTCAAAAAATAATTTTCAACTGTCACAAATTTTAATTGCGCCAGGGATTGCCTTTTCTATAGTAAATTATTCAAAAAATAATTTTATACTGTCGCAAATTTTAATTACGCCAGGGATTGCCTTTTATATAGTAAATTATTCAAAAACTAATTTTATTCTGTCGCAAATTTTATGTGCGCCAGGGATTGCCTTTTCTATAGTAAATTTTTCAAAAACTAATTTTCTACTGTCGCAAATTTTAATTACGCCAGGGATTGCCTTTTCTATAGTAAATTATTCAAAAAATAATTTTCAACTGTCACAAATTTTAATTGCGCCAGGGATTGCCTTTTCTATAGTAAATTATTCAAAAAATAATTTTATACTGTCGCAAATTTTAAATATCCCAGGGATTGCCTTTTATATAGTAAATTATTCAAAAAATAATTTTCAACTGTCGCAAATTTTAATTGCGCCAGGGATTGACTTTTCTATAGTAAATTATTCAAAAAATAATTTTCAACTGTCACAAATTTTAATTGCGCCAGGGATTGCCTTTTATATAGTAAATTATTCAAAAAATAATTTTATACTGTCACAAATTTTAATTGCGCCAGGGATTGCCTTTTCTATAGTAAATTATTCAAAAAATAATTTTCAACTGTCACAAATTTTAATTACGCCAGGGATTGACTTTTCTATAGTAAATTATTCAAAAAATAATTTTATACTGCAACAAATTTTAATTGCGCCAGGGATTGACTTTTCTATAGTAAATTTTTCAAAAACTAATTTTATACTGTCGCAAATTTTAATTACGCCAGGGATTGACTTTTCTATAGTAAATTATTCAAAAAATAATTTTATACTGTCGCAAATTTTAAATATCCCAGGGATTGCCTTTTCTATAGTAAATTATTCAAAAACTAATTTTATACTGTCGCAAATTTTATGTGCGCCAGGGATTGCCTTTTATATAGTAAATTTTTCAAAAAATAATTTTCAACTGTCACAAATTTTAATTGCGCCAGGGATTGCCTTTTATATAGTAAATTTTTCAAAAAATAATTTTATACTGTCGCAAATTTTAAATATCCCAGGGATTGCCTTTTCTATAGTAAATTATTCAAAAAATAATTTTCTACTGTCGCAAATTTTAATTACGCCAGGGATTGCCTTTTATATAGTAAATTATTCAAAAAATAATTTTATACTGTCGCAAATTTTAATTGCGCCAGGGATTGACTTTTATATAGTAAATTATTCAAAAAATAATTTTATACTGTCGCAAATTTTAATTACGCCAGGGATTGACTTTTCTATAGTAAATTATTCAAAAAATAATTTTATACTGTCGCAAATTTTAATTGCGCCAGGGATTGCCTTTTCTATAGTAAATTATTCAAAAACTAATTTTATACTGTCACAAATTTTAATTGCGCCAGGGATTGACTTTTCTATAGTAAATTATTCAAAAACTAACTTTATACTGTCACAAATTTTAATTACGCCAGGGATTGCCTTTTCTATAGTAAATTTTTCAAAAAATAATTTTATACTGTCGCAAATTTTATGTGCGCCAGGGATTGCCTTTTCTATAGTAAATTATTCAAAAAATAATTTTATACTGTCGCAAATTTTATGTGCGCCAGGGATTGCCTTTTCTATAGTAAATTATTCAAAAAATAATTTTCAACTGTCACAAATTTTAATTACGCCAGGGATTGCCTTTTATATAGTAAATTATTCAAAAAATAATTTTATACTGTCACAAATTTTAATTGCGCCAGGGATTGCCTTTTCTATAGTAAATTATTCAAAAAATAATTTTCAACTGTCACAAATTTTAATTACGCCAGGGATTGACTTTTCTATAGTAAATTATTCAAAAAATAATTTTATACTGTCGCAAATTTTAATTACGCCAGGGATTGCCTTTTCTATAGTAAATTATTCAAAAAATAATTTTATACTGTCACAAATTTTAAATATCCCAGGGATTGCCTTTTCTATAGTAAATTATTCAAAAAATAATTTTATACTGTCACAAATTTTAAATATCCCAGGGATTGCCTTTTCTATAGTAAATTATTCAAAAAATAATTTTATACTGTCGCAAATTTTAAATATCCCAGGGATTGCCTTTTCTATAGTAAATTATTCAAAAAATAATTTTATACTGTCGCAAATTTTATGTGCGCCAGGGATTGACTTTTCTATAGTAAATTATTCAAAAAATAATTTTATACTGTCGCAAATTTTATGTGCGCCAGGGATTGCCTTTTCTATAGTAAATTTTTCAAAAAATAATTTTATACTGTCACAAATTTTAATTGCGCCAGGGATTGCCTTTTCTATAGTAAATTTTTCAAAAAATAATTTTATACTGTCGCAAATTTTATGTGCGCCAGGGATTGCCTTTTCTATAGTAAATTATTCAAAAAATAATTTTCAACTGTCGCAAATTGTATGTGCGCCAGGGATTGCCTTTTCTATAGTAAATTATTCAAAAAATAATTTTCAACTGTCACAAATTTTAAATATCCCAGGGATTGCCTTTTCTATAGTAAATTATTCAAAAACTAATTTTATACTGTCACAAATTTTAATTGCGCCAGGGATTGACTTTTCTATAGTAAATTTTTCAAAAACTAATTTTCAACTGTCACAAATTTTAATTGCGCCAGGGATTGACTTTTCTATAGTAAATTATTCAAAAAATAATTTTATACTGTCACAAATTTTAATTACGCCAGGGATTGACTTTTCTATAGTAAATTATTCAAAAAATAATTTTCTACTGTCGCAAATTTTAATTACGCCAGGGATTGACTTTTCTATAGTAAATTATTCAAAAAATAATTTTATACTGTCACAAATTTTATGTGCGCCAGGGATTGCCTTTTCTATAGTAAATTTTTCAAAAACTAATTTTATACTGTCGCAAATTTTAATTACGCCAGGGATTGCCTTTTATATAGTAAATTTTTCAAAAACTAATTTTATACTGTCGCAAATTTTATGTGCGCCAGGGATTGCCTTTTCTATAGTAAATTATTCAAAAAATAATTTTATACTGTCGCAAATTTTAATTGCGCCAGGGATTGACTTTTCTATAGTAAATTATTCAAAAAATAATTTTATACTGTCGCAAATTTTAAATATCCCAGGGATTGCCTTTTCTATAGTAAATTATTCAAAAAATAATTTTCTACTGTCGCAAATTTTAATTACGCCAGGGATTGCCTTTTATATAGTAAATTATTCAAAAAATAATTTTATACTGTCGCAAATTTTAATTGCGCCAGGGATTGACTTTTCTATAGTAAATTATTCAAAAAATAATTTTATACTGTCACAAATTTTAAATATCCCAGGGATTGCCTTTTCTATAGTAAATTATTCAAAAAATAATTTTCAACTGTCGCAAATTTTAATTACGCCAGGGATTGCCTTTTATATAGTAAATTATTCAAAAAATAATTTTATACTGTCGCAAATTTTATGTGCGCCAGGGATTGCCTTTTATATAGTAAATTATTCAAAAAATAATTTTATACTGTCACAAATTTTAATTGCGCCAGGGATTGCCTTTTCTATAGTAAATTATTCAAAAAATAATTTTCTACTGTCGCAAATTTTAAATATCCCAGGGATTGCCTTTTCTATAGTAAATTTTTCAAAAAATAATTTTCAACTGTCACAAATTTTAATTACGCCAGGGATTGCCTTTTCTATAGTAAATTATTCAAAAAATAATTTTATACTGTCGCAAATTTTATGTGCGCCAGGGATTGCCTTTTATATAGTAAATTATTCAAAAAATAATTTTATACTGTCGCAAATTTTAAATATCCCAGGGATTGCCTTTTCTATAGTAAATTTTTCAAAAACTAATTTTATACTGTCGCAAATTTTAATTACGCCAGGGATTGCCTTTTATATAGTAAATTTTTCAAAAACTAATTTTATACTGTCGCAAATTTTAATTACGCCAGGGATTGCCTTTTCTATAGTAAATTATTCAAAAAATAATTTTATACTGTCACAAATTTTAAATATCCCAGGGATTGCCTTTTCTATAGTAAATTATTCAAAAACTAATTTTATACTGTCACAAATTTTAATTACGCCAGGGATTGACTTTTCTATAGTAAATTATTCAAAAAATAATTTTATACTGTCGCAAATTTTATGTGCGCCAGGGATTGACTTTTCTATAGTAAATTATTCAAAAAATAATTTTATACTGTCGCAAATTTTAATTGCGCCAGGGATTGACTTTTCTATAGTAAATTATTCAAAAAATAATTTTCAACTGTCACAAATTTTAATTGCGCCAGGGATTGACTTTTCTATAGTAAATTATTCAAAAAATAATTTTATACTGTCGCAAATTTTAATTACGCCAGGGATTGCCTTTTCTATAGTAAATTATTCAAAAAATAATTTTATACTGTCACAAATTTTAATTGCGCCAGGGATTGACTTTTCTATAGTAAATTATTCAAAAAATAATTTTATACTGTCGCAAATTTTAATTACGCCAGGGATTGACTTTTCTATAGTAAATTATTCAAAAAATAATTTTATACTGTCGCAAATTTTAATTGCGCCAGGGATTGACTTTTCTATAGTAAATTATTCAAAAAATAATTTTCAACTGTCACAAATTTTAATTGCGCCAGGGATTGCCTTTTCTATAGTAAATTATTCAAAAAATAATTTTATACTGTCACAAATTTTATGTGCGCCAGGGATTGCCTTTTCTATAGTAAATTATTCAAAAACTAATTTTATACTGTCGCAAATTTTATGTGCGCCAGGGATTGACTTTCCAATAGTAAATTATTCAAAAAATAATTTTATACTGTCGCAAATTTTAATTGCGCCAGGGATTGACTTTTCTATAGTAAATTATTCAAAAAATAATTTTCAACTGTCACAAATTTTAAATATCCCAGGGATTGCCTTTTCTATAGTAAATTATTCAAAAACTAATTTTATACTGTCACAAATTTTAATTGCGCCAGGGATTGACTTTTCTATAGTAAATTATTCAAAAAATAATTTTATACTGTCGCAAATTTTAATTACGCCAGGGATTGCCTTTTCTATAGTAAATTATTCAAAAAATAATTTTCAACTGTCACAAATTTTAATTGCGCCAGGGATTGACTTTTCTATAGTAAATTATTCAAAAAATAATTTTATACTGTCGCAAATTTTAATTACGCCAGGGATTGCCTTTTCTATAGTAAATTATTCAAAAAATAATTTTATACTGTCGCAAATTTTATGTGCGCCAGGGATTGACTTTTCTATAGTAAATTATTCAAAAAATAATTTTTTACTGTCACAAATTTTAAATATCCCAGGGATTGCCTTTTCTATAGTAAATTATTCAAAAACTAATTTTATACTGTCACAAATTTTAATTGCGCCAGGGATTGACTTTTCTATAGTAAATTATTCAAAAAATAATTTTATACTGTCGCAAATTTTAATTACGCCAGGGATTGCCTTTTCTATAGTAAATTATTCAAAAAATAATTTTGTACTGTCACAAATTTTAATTGCGCCAGGGATTGACTTTTCTATAGTAAATTATTCAAAAAATAATTTTATACTGTCGCAAATTTTAATTACGCCAGGGATTGCCTTTTCTATAGTAAATTATTCAAAAAATAATTTTATACTGTCGCAAATTTTAATTGCGCCAGGGATTGACTTTTCTATAGTAAATTATTCAAAAAATAATTTTATACTGTCGCAAATTTTATGTGCGCCAGGGATTGACTTTTCTATAGTAAATTATTCAAAAAATAATTTTATACTGTCGCAAATTTTAATTGCGCCAGGGATTGACTTTTCTATAGTAAATTATTCAAAAAATAATTTTATACTGTCGCAAATTTTAAATATCCCAGGGATTGCCTTTTCTATAGTAAATTATTCAAAAAATAATTTTCTACTGTCGCAAATTTTAATTACGCCAGGGATTGCCTTTTCTATAGTAAATTATTCAAAAAATAATTTTATACTGTCGCAAATTTTATGTGCGCCAGGGATTGCCTTTTCTATAGTAAATTATTCAAAAAATAATTTTCAACTGTCACAAATTTTAATTGCGCCAGGGATTGCCTTTTCTATAGTAAATTATTCAAAAACTAATTTTATACTGTCACAAATTTTAATTGCGCCAGGGATTGACTTTTCTATAGTAAATTATTCAAAAAATAATTTTCAACTGTCACAAATTTTAATTGCGCCAGGGATTGCCTTTTCTATAGTAAATTATTCAAAAAATAATTTTCAACTGTCACAAATTTTAATTGCGCCAGGGATTGCCTTTTCTATAGTAAATTATTCAAAAAATAATTTTCTACTGTCGCAAATTTTAATTGCGCCAGGGATTGACTTTTCTATAGTAAATTATTCAAAAAATAATTTTCTACTGTCGCAAATTTTAATTACGCCAGGGATTGCCTTTTCTATAGTAAATTATTCAAAAACTAATTTTATACTGTCGCAAATTTTAAATATCCCAGGGATTGCCTTTTATATAGTAAATTATTCAAAAACTAATTTTCAACTGTCACAAATTTTAAATATCCCAGGGATTGCCTTTTCTATAGTAAATTATTCAAAAAATAATTTTCTACTGTCGCAAATTTTAATTACGCCAGGGATTGACTTTTCTATAGTAAATTATTCAAAAAATAATTTTCAACTGTCACAAATTTTAATTACGCCAGGGATTGCCTTTTCTATAGTAAATTATTCAAAAACTAATTTTATACTGTCGCAAATTTTAAATATCCCAGGGATTGCCTTTTATATAGTAAATTATTCAAAAACTAATTTTATACTGTCGCAAATTTTAAATATCCCAGGGATTGACTTTTCTATAGTAAATTATTCAAAAACTAATTTTCAACTGTCACAAATTTTAAATATCCCAGGGATTGCCTTTTCTATAGTAAATTATTCAAAAAATAATTTTATACTGTCACAAATTTTAATTACGCCAGGGATTGACTTTTCTATAGTAAATTATTCAAAAAATAATTTTCAACTGTCACAAATTTTAATTGCGCCAGGGATTGCCTTTTCTATAGTAAATTATTCAAAAACTAATTTTATACTGTCACAAATTTTAATTGCGCCAGGGATTGACTTTTCTATAGTAAATTATTCAAAAAATAATTTTATACTGTCGCAAATTTTAATTGCGCCAGGGATTGACTTTTCTATAGTAAATTATTCAAAAAATAATTTTCAACTGTCACAAATTTTATGTGCGCCAGGGATTGCCTTTTCTATAGTAAATTATTCAAAAAATAATTTTCTACTGTCACAAATTTTAATTGCGCCAGGGATTGCCTTTTCTATAGTAAATTATTCAAAAACTAATTTTATACTGTCGCAAATTTTATGTGCGCCAGGGATTGCCTTTTCTATAGTAAATTATTCAAAAACTAATTTTATACTGTCGCAAATTTTAAATATCCCAGGGATTGCCTTTTCTATAGTAAATTATTCAAAAAATAATTTTCTACTGTCACAAATTTTAATTGCGCCAGGGATTGCCTTTTCTATAGTAAATTATTCAAAAACTAATTTTATACTGTCGCAAATTTTAAATATCCCAGGGATTGCCTTTTCTATAGTAAATTATTCAAAAAATAATTTTCAACTGTCACAAATTTTATGTGCGCCAGGGATTGCCTTTTCTATAGTAAATTATTCAAAAACTAATTTTCAACTGTCGCAAATTTTATGTGCGCCAGGGATTGCCTTTTCTATAGTAAATTATTCAAAAAATAATTTTATACTGTCGCAAATTTTATGTGCGCCAGGGATTGCCTTTTCTATAGTAAATTATTCAAAAACTAATTTTATACTGTCGCAAATTTTATGTGCGCCAGGGATTGCCTTTTCTATAGTAAATTATTCAAAAACTAATTTTCTACTGTCACAAATTTTAATTGCGCCAGGGATTGCCTTTTCTATAGTAAATTATTCAAAAACTAATTTTATACTGTCGCAAATTTTATGTGCGCCAGGGATTGCCTTTTCTATAGTAAATTATTCAAAAACTAATTTTATACTGTCGCAAATTTTAAATATCCCAGGGATTGCCTTTTCTATAGTAAATTATTCAAAAAATAATTTTCTACTGTCACAAATTTTAATTGCGCCAGGGATTGCCTTTTCTATAGTAAATTATTCAAAAAATAATTTTCAACTGTCACAAATTTTAAATATCCCAGGGATTGCCTTTTCTATAGTAAATTATTCAAAAAATAATTTTCAACTGTCACAAATTTTAATTGCGCCAGGGATTGCCTTTTCTATAGTAAATTTTTCAAAAAATAATTTTATACTGTCGCAAATTTTATGTGCGCCAGGGATTGACTTTTCTATAGTAAATTATTCAAAAAATAATTTTCAACTGTCGCAAATTTTAAATATCCCAGGGATTGCCTTTTATATAGTAAATTATTCAAAAACTAATTTTATACTGTCACAAATTTTAATTGCGCCAGGGATTGACTTTTCTATAGTAAATTATTCAAAAAATAATTTTATACTGTCGCAAATTTTAATTGCGCCAGGGATTGACTTTTCTATAGTAAATTATTCAAAAAATAATTTTCAACTGTCACAAATTTTATGTGCGCCAGGGATTGCCTTTTCTATAGTAAATTTTTCAAAAACTAATTTTCAACTGTCACAAATTTTAAATATCCCAGGGATTGCCTTTTATATAGTAAATTTTTCAAAAACTAATTTTATACTGTCGCAAATTTTAAATATCCCAGGGATTGCCTTTTATATAGTAAATTATTCAAAAAATAATTTTCAACTGTCACAAATTTTAATTGCGCCAGGGATTGCCTTTTCTATAGTAAATTATTCAAAAACTAATTTTTTACTGTCGCAAATTTTATGTGCGCCAGGGATTGCCTTTTCTATAGTAAATTATTCAAAAAATAATTTTCTACTGTCGCAAATTTTAATTGCGCCAGGGATTGACTTTTCTATAGTAAATTATTCAAAAACTAATTTTCTACTGTCACAAATTTTAATTGCGCCAGGGATTGACTTTTCTATAGTAAATTATTCAAAAAATAATTTTCAACTGTCACAAATTTTATGTGCGCCAGGGATTGCCTTTTCTATAGTAAATTATTCAAAAACTAATTTTATACTGTCGCAAATTTTAAATATCCCAGGGATTGCCTTTTCTATAGTAAATTATTCAAAAAATAATTTTCTACTGTCACAAATTTTAATTGCGCCAGGGATTGCCTTTTCTATAGTAAATTATTCAAAAAATAATTTTCAACTGTCACAAATTTTAAATATCCCAGGGATTGCCTTTTCTATAGTAAATTATTCAAAAAATAATTTTCAACTGTCACAAATTTTAATTGCTCCAGGGATTGCCTTTTCTATAGTAAATTTTTCAAAAAATAATTTTATACTGTCGCAAATTTTATGTGCGCCAGGGATTGACTTTTCTATAGTAAATTATTCAAAAAATAATTTTCAACTGTCGCAAATTTTAAATATCCCAGGGATTGCCTTTTCTATAGTAAATTATTCAAAAACTAATTTTATACTGTCGCAAATTTTAAATATCCCAGGGATTGCCTTTTATATAGTAAATTATTCAAAAACTAATTTTATACTGTCACAAATTTTAATTGCGCCAGGGATTGACTTTTCTATAGTAAATTATTCAAAAAATAATTTTATACTGTCGCAAATTTTAATTGCGCCAGGGATTGACTTTTCTATAGTAAATTATTCAAAAAATAATTTTCAACTGTCACAAATTTTATGTGCGCCAGGGATTGCCTTTTCTATAGTAAATTTTTCAAAAACTAATTTTCAACTGTCACAAATTTTAAATATCCCAGGGATTGCCTTTTATATAGTAAATTTTTCAAAAACTAATTTTATACTGTCGCAAATTTTAAATATCCCAGGGATTGCCTTTTATATAGTAAATTATTCAAAAAATAATTTTCAACTGTCACAAATTTTAATTGCGCCAGGGATTGCCTTTTCTATAGTAAATTATTCAAAAACTAATTTTTTACTGTCGCAAATTTTATGTGCGCCAGGGATTGCCTTTTCTATAGTAAATTATTCAAAAAATAATTTTCTACTGTCGCAAATTTTAATTGCGCCAGGGATTGACTTTTCTATAGTAAATTATTCAAAAAATAATTTTCAACTGTCACAAATTTTAAATATCCCAGGGATTGCCTTTTCTATAGTAAATTATTCAAAAAATAATTTTCAACTGTCACAAATTTTAATTGCGCCAGGGATTGCCTTTTCTATAGTAAATTTTTCAAAAAATAATTTTATACTGTCGCAAATTTTATGTGCGCCAGGGATTGACTTTTCTATAGTATATTATTCAAAAAATAATTTTCAACTGTCGCAAATTTTAAATATCCCAGGGATTGCCTTTTCTATAGTAAATTATTCAAAAACTAATTTTATACTGTCGCAAATTTTAAATATCCCAGGGATTGCCTTTTATATAGTAAATTATTCAAAAACTAATTTTATACTGTCACAAATTTTAATTGCGCCAGGGATTGACTTTTCTATAGTAAATTATTCAAAAAATAATTTTATACTGTCGCAAATTTTAATTGCGCCAGGGATTGACGTTTCTATAGTAAATTATTCAAAAAATAATTTTCAACTGTCACAAATTTTATGTGCGCCAGGGATTGCCTTTTCTATAGTAAATTTTTCAAAAACTAATTTTCAACTGTCACAAATTTTAAATATCCCAGGGATTGCCTTTTATATAGTAAATTTTTCAAAAACTAATTTTATACTGTCGCAAATTTTAAATATCCCAGGGATTGCCTTTTATATAGTAAATTATTCAAAAAATAATTTTCAACTGTCACAAATTTTAATTGCGCCAGGGATTGCCTTTTCTATAGTAAATTATTCAAAAACTAATTTTTTACTGTCGCAAATTTTATGTGCGCCAGGGATTGCCTTTTCTATAGTAAATTATTCAAAAAATAATTTTCTACTGTCGCAAATTTTAATTGCGCCAGGGATTGACTTTTCTATAGTAAATTATTCAAAAAATAATTTTCAACTGTCACAAATTTTAAATATCCCAGGGATTGCCTTTTCTATAGTAAATTATTCAAAAAATAATTTTCTACTGTCGCAAATTTTATGTGCGCCAGGGATTGCCTTTTCTATAGTAAATTATTCAAAAAATAATTTTCAACTGTCACAAATTTTAATTGCGCCAGGGATTGACTTTTCTATAGTAAATTATTCAAAAACTAATTTTATACTGTCGCAAATTTTAATTACGCCAGGGATTGCCTTTTCTATAGTAAATTATTCAAAAAATAATTTTATACTGTCACAAATTTTAATTACGCCAGGGATTGCCTTTTCTATAGTAAATTATTCAAAAAATAATTTTTTACTGTCGCAAATTTTATGTGCGCCAGGGATTGCCTTTTCTATAGTAAATTATTCAAAAAATAATTTTATACTGTCGCAAATTTTAATTACGCCAGGGATTGACTTTTCTATAGTAAATTATTCAAAAAATAATTTTTTACTGTCGCAAATTTTAATTACGCCAGGGATTGCCTTTTCTATAGTAAATTATTCAAAAAATAATTTTATACTGTCGCAAATTTTATGTGCGCCAGGGATTGCCTTTTCTATAGTAAATTATTCAAAAAATAATTTTATACTGTCACAAATTTTAATTGCGCCAGGGATTGCCTTTTCTATAGTAAATTATTCAAAAAATAATTTTCAACTGTCACAAATTTTAATTGCGCCAGGGATTGACTTTTCTATAGTAAATTATTCAAAAAATAATTTTATACTGTCACAAATTTTAATTGCGCCAGGGATTGACTTTTCTATAGTAAATTTTTCAAAAACTAATTTTATACTGTCGCAAATTTTAATTACGCCAGGGATTGCCTTTTCTATAGTAAATTATTCAAAAAATAATTTTATACTGTCGCAAATTTTATGTGCGCCAGGGATTGCCTTTTCTATAGTAAATTATTCAAAAACTAATTTTATACTGTCGCAAATTTTATGTGCGCCAGGGATTGCCTTTTCTATAGTAAATTATTCAAAAAATAATTTTATACTGTCACAAATTTTAATTGCGCCAGGGATTGCCTTTTCTATAGTAAATTATTCAAAAAATAATTTTATACTGTCGCAAATTTTAATTACGCCAGGGATTGCCTTTTATATAGTAAATTTTTCAAAAACTAATTT
The DNA here is from genome assembly GCA_963930735.1 of Dioctria linearis. Taxonomy (NCBI): domain Eukaryota; kingdom Metazoa; phylum Arthropoda; class Insecta; order Diptera; family Asilidae; genus Dioctria; species Dioctria linearis. The sequence goes on from CAWVNZ010000227.1 coordinate 132,510, forward strand.
TATACTGTCACAAATTTTAATTGCGCCAGGGATTGCCTTTTCTATAGTAAATTATTCAAAAAATAATTTTATACTGTCGCAAATTTTAATTACGCCAGGGATTGCCTTTTATATAGTAAATTTTTCAAAAACTAATTTTATACTGTCGCAAATTTTATGTGCGCCAGGGATTGACTTTTCTATAGTAAATTATTCAAAAAATAATTTTTTACTGTCGCAAATTTTATGTGCGCCAGGGATTGCCTTTTCTATAGTAAATTATTCAAAAAATAATTTTCAACTGTCACAAATTTTAATTACGCCAGGGATTGCCTTTTCTATAGTAAATTATTCAAAAACTAATTTTATACTGTCGCAAATTTTAATTACGCCAGGGATTGCCTTTTATATAGTAAATTATTCAAAAAATAATTTTATACTGTCGCAAATTTTATGTGCGCCAGGGATTGCCTTTTCTATAGTAAATTATTCAAAAAATAATTTTTTACTGTCGCAAATTTTATGTGCGCCAGGGATTGCCTTTTCTATAGTAAATTATTCAAAAAATAATTTTATACTGTCACAAATTTTAATTACGCCAGGGATTGCCTTTTATATAGTAAATTTTTCAAAAACTAATTTTATACTGTCACAAATTTTAATTGCGCCAGGGATTGACTTTTCTATAGTAAATTATTCAAAAAATAATTTTTTACTGTCGCAAATTTTATGTGCGCCAGGGATTGCCTTTTCTATAGTAAATTATTCAAAAAATAATTTTATACTGTCGCAAATTTTAAATATCCCAGGGATTGCCTTTTCTATAGTAAATTATTCAAAAAATAATTTTCTACTGTCGCAAATTTTAATTACGCCAGGGATTGCCTTTTCTATAGTAAATTATTCAAAAAATAATTTTATACTGTCGCAAATTTTAATTGCGCCAGGGATTGCCTTTTCTATAGTAAATTTTTCAAAAAATAATTTTATACTGTCACAAATTTTAATTACGCCAGGGATTGACTTTTCTATAGTAAATTATTCAAAAAATAATTTTATACTGTCGCAAATTTTAATTACGCCAGGGATTGCCTTTTCTATAGTAAATTATTCAAAAAATAATTTTATACTGTCGCAAATTTTATGTGCGCCAGGGATTGACTTTTCTATAGTAAATTATTCAAAAATAATTTTTTACTGTCGCAAATTTTATGTGCGCCAGGGATTGCCTTTTCTATAGTAAATTATTCAAAAAATAATTTTCAACTGTCACAAATTTTAATTACGCCAGGGATTGCCTTTTATATAGTAAATTATTCAAAAACTAATTTTATACTGTCGCAAATTTTAATTACGCCAGGGATTGCCTTTTATATAGTAAATTATTCAAAAAATAATTTTATACTGTCGCAAATTTTATGTGCGCCAGGGATTGCCTTTTCTATAGTAAATTATTCAAAAAATAATTTTATACTGTCACAAATTTTAATTACGCCAGGGATTGACTTTTCTATAGTAAATTATTCAAAAACTAATTTTATACTGTCGCAAATTTTAATTACGCCAGGGATTGCCTTTTCTATAGTAAATTTTTCAAAAATAATTTTATACTGTCACAAATTTTAATTACGCCAGGGATTGCCTTTTCTATAGTAAATTATTCAAAAAATAATTTTTTACTGTCGCAAATTTTATGTGCGCCAGGGAGTGCCTTTTCTATAGTAAATTATTCAAAAAATTATTTTATACTGTCACAAATTTTAATTACGCCAGGGATTGCCTTTTATATAGTAAATTTTTCAAAAACTAATTTTATACTGTCACAAATTTTAATTGCGCCAGGGATTGACTATTCTATAGTAAATTATTCAAAAAATAATTTTTTACTGTCGCAAATTTTATGTGCGCCAGGGATTGCCTTTTCTATAGTAAATTATTCAAAAAATAATTTTATACTGTCGCAAATTTTAAATATCCCAGGGATTGCCTTTTCTATAGTAAATTATTCAAAAAATAATTTTCTACTGTCGCAAATTTTAATTACGCCAGGGATTGCCTTTTCTATAGTAAATTATTCAAAAAATAATTTTATACTGTCACAAATTTTAAATATCCCAGGGATTGCCTTTTCTATAGTAAATTTTTCAAAAAATAATTTTATACTGTCACAAATTTTAATTACGCCAGGGATTGACTTTTCTATAGTAAATTATTCAAAAAATAATTTTATACTGTCGCAAATTTTAATTACGCCAGGGATTGCCTTTTCTATAGTAAATTATTCAAAAAATAATTTTATACTGTCGCAAATTTTATGTGCGCCAGGGATTGACTTTTCTATAGTAAATTATTCAAAAAATAATTTTTTACTGTCGCAAATTTTATGTGCGCCAGGGATTGCCTTTTCTATAGTAAATTATTCAAAAAATAATTTTCAACTGTCACAAATTTTAATTACGCCAGGGATTGCCTTTTCTATAGTAAATTATTCAAAAACTAATTTTATACTGTCGCAAATTTTAATTACGCCAGGGATTGCCTTTTATATAGTAAATTATTCAAAAAATAATTTTATACTGTCGCAAATTTTATGTGCGCCAGGGATTGCCTTTTCTATAGTAAATTATTCAAAAAATAATTTTATACTGTCACAAATTTTAATTACGCCAGGGATTGACTTTTCTATAGTAAATTATTCAAAAACTAATTTTATACTGTCGCAAATTTTAAATATCCCAGGGATTGCCTTTTCTATAGTAAATTATTCAAAAAATAATTTTCAACTGTCACAAATTTTAATTGCGCCAGGGATTGCCTTTTCTATAGTAAATTATTCAAAAAATAATTTTCTACTGTCGCAAATTTTAAATATCCCAGGGATTGCCTTTTATATAGTAAATTATTCAAAAAATAATTTTCAACTGTCACAAATTTTAATTGCGCCAGGGATTGCCTGTTCTATAGTAAATTATTCAAAAACTAATTTTTTACTGTCGCAAATTTTATGTGCGCCAGGGATTGCCTTTTCTATAGTAAATTATTCAAAAAATAATTTTCTACTGTCGCAAATTTTAATTGCGCCAGGGATTGACTTTTCTATAGTAAATTATTCAAAAAATAATTTTCAACTGTCACAAATTTTAAATATCCCAGGGATTGCCTTTTCTATAGTAAATTATTCAAAAAATAATTTTCTACTGTCGCAAATTTTATGTGCGCCAGGGATTGCCTTTTCTATAGTAAATTATTCAAAAAATAATTTTCAACTGTCACAAATTTTAATTGCGCCAGGGATTGACTTTTCTATAGTAAATTATTCAAAAACTAATTTTCAACTGTCACAAATTTTATGTGCGCCAGGGATTGCCTTTTCTATAGTAAATTTTTCAAAAACTAATTTTCAACTGTCACAAATTTTAAATATCCCAGGGATTGCCTTTTATATAGTAAATTTTTCAAAAACTAATTTTATACTGTCGCAAATTTTAAATATCCCAGGGATTGCCTTTTATATAGTAAATTATTCAAAAAATAATTTTCAACTGTCACAAATTTTAATTGCGCCAGGGATTGCCTTTTCTATAGTAAATTATTCAAAAACTAATTTTTTACTGTCGCAAATTTTATGTGCGCCAGGGATTGCCTTTTCTATAGTAAATTATTCAAAAAATAATTTTCTACTGTCGCAAATTTTAATTGCGCCAGGGATTGACTTTTCTATAGTAAATTATTCAAAAAATAATTTTCAACTGTCACAAATTTTAAATATCCCAGGGATTGCCTTTTCTATAGTAAATTATTCAAAAAATAATTTTCTACTGTCGCAAATTTTATGTGCGCCAGGGATTGCCTTTTCTATAGTAAATTATTCAAAAAATAATTTTCAACTGTCACAAATTTTAATTGCGCCAGGGATTGACTTTTCTATAGTAAATTATTCAAAAACTAATTTTATACTGTCGCAAATTTTAATTACGCCAGGGATTGCCTTTTCTATAGTAAATTATTCAAAAAATAATTTTATACTGTCACAAATTTTAATTACGCCAGGGATTGCCTTTTCTATAGTAAATTATTCAAAAAATAATTTTCAACTGTCACAAATTTTAAATATCCCAGGGATTGCCTTTTCTATAGTAAATTATTCAAAAACTAATTTTCTACTGTCGCAAATTTTATGTGCGCCAGGGATTGCCTTTTCTATAGTAAATTATTCAAAAAATAATTTTCAACTGTCACAAATTTTAATTGCGCCAGGGATTGACTTTTCTATAGTAAATTATTCAAAAACTAATTTTATACTGTCGCAAATTTTAATTACGCCAGGGATTGCCTTTTCTATAGTAAATTATTCAAAAAATAATTTTATACTGTCACAAATTTTAATTACGCCAGGGATTGCCTTTTCTATAGTAAATTATTCAAAAAATAATTTTCAACTGTCACAAATTTTAATTGCGCCAGGGATTGACTTTTCTATAGTAAATTATTCAAAAACTAATTTTATACTGTCGCAAATTTTAATTACGCCAGGGATTGCCTTTTCTATAGTAAATTATTCAAAAAATAATTTTATACTGTCACAAATTTTAATTACGCCAGGGATTGCCTTTTCTATAGTAAATTATTCAACAAATAATTTTTTACTGTCGCAAATTTTATGTGCGCCAGGGATTGCCTTTTCTATAGTAAATTATTCAAAAAATAATTTTATACTGTCACAAATTTTAATTACGCCAGGGATTGACTTTTCTATAGTAAATTATTCAAAAAATAATTTTTTACTGTCGCAAATTTTAATTACGCCAGGGATTGCCTTTTCTATAGTAAATTATTCAAAAAATAATTTTATACTGTCGCAAATTTTATGTGCGCCAGGGATTGCCTTTTCTATAGTAAATTATTCAAAAAATAATTTTATACTGTCACAAATTTTAATTGCGCCAGGGATTGCCTTTTCTATAGTAAATTATTCAAAAAATAATTTTCAACTGTCACAAATTTTAATTGCGCCAGGGATTGACTTTTCTATAGTAAATTATTCAAAAAATAATTTTATACTGTCACAAATTTTAATTGCGCCAGGGATTGACTTTTCTATAGTAAATTTTTCAAAAACTAATTTTATACTGTCGCAAATTTTAATTACGCCAGGGATTGCCTTTTCTATAGTAAATTATTCAAAAAATAATTTTATACTGTCGCAAATTTTATGTGCGCCAGGGATTGCCTTTTCTATAGTAAATTATTCAAAAACTAATTTTATACTGTCGCAAATTTTATGTGCGCCAGGGATTGCCTTTTCTATAGTAAATTATTCAAAAAATAATTTTATACTGTCACAAATTTTAATTGCGCCAGGGATTGCCTTTTCTATAGTAAATTATTCAAAAAATAATTTTATACTGTCGCAAATTTTAATTACGCCAGGGATTGCCTTTTATATAGTAAATTTTTCAAAAACTAATTTTATACTGTCACAAATTTTAATTGCGCCAGGGATTGCCTTTTCTATAGTAAATTATTCAAAAAATAATTTTATACTGTCGCAAATTTTAATTACGCCAGGAATTGCCTTTTATATAGTAAATTTTTCAAAAACTAATTTTATACTGTCGCAAATTTTAATTGCGCCAGGGATTGACTTTTCTATAGTAAATTATTCAAAAAATAATTTTATACTGTCGCAAATTTTAATTACGCCAGGGATTGCCTTTTATATAGTAAATTTTTCAAAAAATAATTTTATACTGTCGCAAATTTTATGTGCGCCAGGGATTGACTTTTCTATAGTAAATTATTCAAAAAATAATTTTATACTGTCGCAAATTTTAATTGCGCCAGGGATTGACTTTTCTATAGTAAATTATTCAAAAAATAATTTTATACTGTCGCAAATTTTAATTGCGCCAGGGATTGACTTTTCTATAGTAAATTATTCAAAAAATAATTTTATACTGTCGCAAATTTTAACTACGCCAGGGATTGCCTTTTCTATAGTAAATTATTCAAAAAATAATTTTCTACTGTCGCAAATTTTAATTGCGCCAGGGATTGCCTTTTCTATAGTAAATTTTTCAAAAATAATTTTATACTGTCACAAATTTTAATTACGCCAGGGATTGCCTTTTCTATAGTAAATTATTCAAAAAATAATTTTTTACTGTCGCAAATTTTATGTGCGCCAGGGATTGCCTTTTCTATAGTAAATTATTCAAAAAATAATTTTATACTGTCACAAATTTTAATTACGCCAGGGATTGCCTTTTATATAGTAAATTTTTCAAAAACTAATTTTATACTGTCACAAATTTTAATTGCGCCAGGGATTGACTTTTCTATAGTAAATTATTCAAAAAATAATTTTTTACTGTCGCAAATTTTATGTGCGCCAGGGATTGCCTTTTCTATAGTAAATTATTCAAAAAATAATTTTATACTGTCGCAAATTTTAAATATCCCAGGGATTGCCTTTTCTATAGTAAATTATTCAAAAAATAATTTTCTACTGTCGCAAATTTTAATTACGCCAGGGATTGCCTTTTCTATAGTAAATTATTCAAAAAATAATTTTATACTGTCGCAAATTTTAATTGCGCCAGGGATTGCCTTTTCTATAGTAAATTTTTCAAAAAATAATTTTATACTGTCACAAATTTTAATTACGCCAGGGATTGACTTTTCTATAGTAAATTATTCAAAAAATAATTTTATACTGTCGCAAATTTTAATTACGCCAGGGATTGCCTTTTCTATAGTAAATTATTCAAAAAATAATTTTATACTGTCGCAAATTTTATGTGCGCCAGGGATTGACTTTTCTATAGTAAATTATTCAAAAAATAATTTTTTACTGTCGCAAATTTTATGTGCGCCAGGGATTGCCTTTTCTATAGTAAATTATTCAAAAAATAATTTTCAACTGTCACAAATTTTAATTACGCCAGGGATTGCCTTTTCTATAGTAAATTATTCAAAAACTAATTTTATACTGTCGCAAATTTTAATTACGCCAGGGATTGCCTTTTATATAGTAAATTATTCAAAAAATAATTTTATACTGTCGCAAATTTTATGTGCGCCAGGGATTGCCTTTTCTATAGTAAATTATTCAAAAAATAATTTTCAACTGTCACAAATTTTAATTGCGCCAGGGATTGCCTTTTCTATAGTAAATTATTCAAAAAATAATTTTCTACTGTCGCAAATTTTAAATATCCCAGGGATTGCCTTTTCTATAGTAAATTATTCAAAAACTAATTTTATACTGTCGCAAATTTTAATTACGCCAGGGATTGCCTTTTATATAGTAAATTATTCAAAAAATAATTTTCAACTGTCACAAATTTTAATTGCGCCAGGGATTGCCTTTTCTATAGTAAATTATTCAAAAATTAATTTTATACTGTCGCAAATTTTAAATATCCCAGGGATTGACTTTTCTATAGTAAATTATTCAAAAAATAATTTTATACTGTCGCAAATTTTAATTACGCCAGGGATTGACTTTTCTATAGTAAATTATTCAAAAAATAATTTTCAACTGTCACAAATTTTAATTGCGCCAGGGATTGCCTTTTCTATAGTAAATTATTCAAAAAATAATTTTCTACTGTCGCAAATTTTAAATATCCCAGGGATTGCCTTTTATATAGTAAATTTTTCAAAAACTAATTTTATACTGTCGCAAATTTTAAATATCCCAGGGATTGCCTTTTCTATAGTAAATTATTCAAAAATTAATTTTATACTGTCGCAAATTTTATGTGCGCCAGGGATTGCCTTTTCTATAGTAAATTATTCAAAAAATAATTTTATACTGTCACAAATTTTAATTGCGCCAGGGATTGACTTTTCTATAGTAAATTTTTCAAAAACTAATTTTATACTGTCGCAAATTTTAATTACGCCAGGGATTGACTTTTCTATAGTAAATTATTCAAAAAATAATTTTATACTGTCGCAAATTTTAATTACGCCAGGGATTGACTTTTCTATAGTAAATTATTCAAAAAATAATTTTATACTGTCACAAATTTTAATTGCGCCAGGGATTGACTTTTCTATAGTAAATTTTTCAAAAAATAATTTTATACTGTCACAAATTTTAATTACGCCAGGGATTGACTTTTCTATAGTAAATTATTCAAAAAATAATTTTATACTGTCGCAAATTTTAATTACGCCAGGGATTGCCTTTTCTATAGTAAATTATTCAAAAAATAATTTTATACTGTCGCAAATTTTATGTGCGCCAGGGATTGACTTTTCTATAGTAAATTATTCAAAAAATAATTTTTTACTGTCGCAAATTTTATGTGCGCCAGGGATTGCCTTTTCTATAGTAAATTATTCAAAAAATAATTTTCAACTGTCACAAATTTTAATTACGCCAGGGATTGCCTTTTCTATAGTAAATTATTCAAAAACTAATTTTATACTGTCGCAAATTTTAATTACGCCAGGGATTGCCTTTTATATAGTAAATTATTCAAAAAATAATTTTATACTGTCGCAAATTTTATGTGCGCCAGGGATTGCCTTTTCTATAGTAAATTATTCAAAAAATAATTTTATACTGTCACAAATTTTAATTACGCCAGGGATTGACTTTTCTATAGTAAATTATTCAAAAACTAATTTTATACTGTCGCAAATTTTAAATATCCCAGGGATTGCCTTTTCTATAGTAAATTATTCAAAAAATAATTTTCAACTGTCACAAATTTTAATTGCGCCAGGGATTGCCTTTTCTATAGTAAATTATTCAAAAAATAATTTTCTACTGTCGCAAATTTTAAATATCCCAGGGATTGCCTTTTCTATAGTAAATTATTCAAAAAATAATTTTATACTGTCACAAATTTTAATTGCGCCAGGGATTGCCTTTTCTATAGTAAATTATTCAAAAAATAATTTTCAACTGTCACAAATTTTAATTGCGCCAGGGATTGCCTTTTCTATAGTAAATTATTCAAAAATTAATTTTATACTGTCGCAAATTTTAAATATCCCAGGGATTGACTTTTCTATAGTAAATTATTCAAAAAATAATTTTATACTGTCGCAAATTTTAATTACGCCAGGGATTGACTTTTCTATAGTAAATTATTCAAAAAATAATTTTCAACTGTCACAAATTTTAATTGCGCCAGGGATTGCCTTTTCTATAGTAAATTATTCAAAAAATAATTTTCTACTGTCGCAAATTTTAAATATCCCAGGGATTGCCTTTTATATAGTAAATTTTTCAAAAACTAATTTTATACTGTCGCAAATTTTAAATATCCCAGGGATTGCCTTTTCTATAGTAAATTATTCAAAAATTAATTTTATACTGTCGCAAATTTTATGTGCGCCAGGGATTGCCTTTTCTATAGTAAATTATTCAAAAAATAATTTTATACTGTCACAAATTTTAATTGCGCCAGGGATTGACTTTTCTATAGTAAATTTTTCAAAAACTAATTTTATACTGTCGCAAATTTTAATTACGCCAGGGATTGACTTTTCTATAGTAAATTATTCAAAAAATAATTTTATACTGTCGCAAATTTTAATTACGCCAGGGATTGACTTTTCTATAGTAAATTATTCAAAAAATAATTTTATACTGTCACAAATTTTAATTGCGCCAGGGATTGACTTTTCTATAGTAAATTATTCAAAAAATAATTTTATACTGTCACAAATTTTAATTGCGCCAGGGATTGACTTTTCTATAGTAAATTATTCAAAAAATAATTTTATACTGTCGCAAATTTTAATTACGCCAGGGATTGCCTTTTCTATAGTAAATTATTCAAAAAATAATTTTATACTGTCGCAAATTTTATGTGCGCCAGGGATTGCCTTTTCTATAGTAAATTATTCAAAAAATAATTTTATACTGTCACAAATTTTAATTACGCCAGGGATTGCCTTTTCTATAGTAAATTATTCAAAAAATAATTTTATACTGTCGCAAATTTTATGTGCGCCAGGGATTGACTTTTCTATAGTAAATTATTCAAAAAATAATTTTATACTGTCGCAAATTTTAATTGCGCCAGGGATTGACTTTTCTATAGTAAATTATTCAAAAAATAATTTTTTACTGTCGCAAATTTTATGTGCGCCAGGGATTGCCTTTTCTATAGTAAATTATTCAAAAAATAATTTTCAACTGTCACAAATTTTAATTACGCCAGGGATTGCCTTTTCTATAGTAAATTTTTCAAAAAATAATTTTATACTGTCACAAATTTTAATTACGCCAGGGATTGACTTTTCTATAGTAAATTATTCAAAAAATAATTTTATACTGTCACAAATTTTAATTGCGCCAGGGATTGACTTTTCTATAGTAAATTTTTCAAAAACTAATTTTATACTGTCGCAAATTTTAATTACGCCAGGGATTGCCTTTTCTATAGTAAATTATTCAAAAAATAATTTTCTACTGTCGCAAATTTTAAATATCCCAGGGATTGCCTTTTATATAGTAAATTTTTCAAAAACTAATTTTATACTGTCGCAAATTTTATGTGCGCCAGGGATTGACTTTTCTATAGTAAATTATTCAAAAACTAATTTTCAACTGTCACAAATTTTAATTGCGCCAGGGATTGCCTTTTCTATAGTAAATTATTCAAAAAATAATTTTCAACTGTCACAAATTTTAATTGCGCCAGGGATTGACTTTTCTATAGTAAATTATTCAAAAAATAATTTTATACTGTCACAAATTTTAATTGCGCCAGGGATTGACTTTTCTATAGTAAATTTTTCAAAAACTAATTTTATACTGTCGCAAATTTTAATTACGCCAGGGATTGCCTTTTCTATAGTAAATTATTCAAAAAATAATTTTCAACTGTCACAAATTTTAATTGCGCCAGGGATTGCCTTTTCTATAGTAAATTATTCAAAAAATAATTTTCTACTGTCGCAAATTTTAAATATCCCAGGGATTGCCTTTTCTATAGTAAATTATTCAAAAAATAATTTTCTACTGTCGCAAATTTTAAATATCCCAGGGATTGCCTTTTATATAGTAAATTTTTCAAAAACTAATTTTATACTGTCGCAAATTTTAAATATCCCAGGGATTGCCTTTTCTATAGTAAATTATTCAAAAAATAATTTTATACTGTCACAAATTTTAATTGCGCCAGGGATTGCCTTTTCTATAGTAAATTATTCAAAAAATAATTTTCAACTGTCACAAATTTTAATTACGCCAGGGATTGACTTTTCTATAGTAAATTATTCAAAAACTAATTTATACTGTCGCAAATTTTAATTACGCCAGGGATTGCCTTTTATATAGTAAATTATTCAAAAAATAATTTTATACTGTCACAAATTTTAATTGCGCCAGGGATTGACTTTTCTATAGTAAATTATTCAAAAAATAATTTTTTACTGTCGCAAATTTTATGTGCGCCAGGGATTGCCTTTTCTATAGTAAATTATTCAAAAAATAATTTTCAACTGTCACAAATTTTAATTACGCCAGGGATTGCCTTTTCTATAGTAAATTATTCAAAAACTAATTTTATACTGTCGCAAATTTTAATTACGCCAGGGATTGCCTTTTATATAGTAAATTATTCAAAAAATAATTTTATACTGTCGCAAATTTTATGTGCGCCAGGGATTGCCTTTTCTATAGTAAATTATTCAAAAAATAATTTTATACTGTCACAAATTTTAATTACGCCAGGGATTGACTTTTCTATAGTAAATTATTCAAAAACTAATTTTATACTGTCGCAAATTTTAAATATCCCAGGGATTGCCTTTTCTATAGTAAATTATTCAAAAAATAATTTTCAACTGTCACAAATTTTAATTGCGCCAGGGATTGCCTTTTCTATAGTAAATTATTCAAAAAATAATTTTCTACTGTCGCAAATTTTAAATATCCCAGGGATTGCCTTTTCTATAGTAAATTATTCAAAAACTAATTTTATACTGTCGCAAATTTTAATTACGCCAGGGATTGCCTTTTATATAGTAAATTATTCAAAAAATAATTTTCAACTGTCACAAATTTTAATTGCGCCAGGGATTGCCTTTTCTATAGTAAATTATTCAAAAAATAATTTTCAACTGTCACAAATTTTAATTGCGCCAGGGATTGCCTTTTCTATAGTAAATTATTCAAAAAATAATTTTCTACTGTCGCAAATTTTAAATATCCCAGGGATTGCCTTTTATATAGTAAATTTTTCAAAAACTAATTTTATACTGTCGCAAATTTTAAATATCCCAGGGATTGACTTTTCTATAGTAAATTATTCAAAAAATAATTTTATACTGTCGCAAATTTTAATTACGCCAGGGATTGACTTTTCTATAGTAAATTATTCAAAAAATAATTTTCAACTGTCACAAATTTTAATTGCGCCAGGGATTGACTTTTCTATAGTAAATTATTCAAAAACTAATTTTATACTGTCGCAAATTTTAATTACGCCAGGGATTGCCTTTTATATAGTAAATTATTCAAAAACTAATTTTATACTGTCGCAAATTTTAAATATCCCAGGGATTGCCTTTTCTATAGTAAATTATTCAAAAATTAATTTTATACTGTCGCAAATTTTATGTGCGCCAGGGATTGCCTTTTCTATAGTAAATTATTCAAAAAATAATTTTATACTGTCACAAATTTTAATTGCGCCAGGGATTGACTTTTCTATAGTAAATTTTTCAAAAACTAATTTTATACTGTCGCAAATTTTAATTACGCCAGGGATTGACTTTTCTATAGTAAATTATTCAAAAAATAATTTTATACTGTCGCAAATTTTAATTACGCCAGGGATTGACTTTTCTATAGTAAATTATTCAAAAAATAATTTTATACTGTCACAAATTTTAATTGCGCCAGGGATTGACTTTTCTATAGTAAATTATTCAAAAAATAATTTTATACTGTCACAAATTTTAATTGCGCCAGGGATTGACTTTTCTATAGTAAATTATTCAAAAAATAATTTTATACTGTCGCAAATTTTAATTACGCCAGGGATTACCTTTTCTATAGTAAATTATTCAAAAAATAATTTTATACTGTCGCAAATTTTATGTGCGCCAGGGATTGCCTTTTCTATAGTAAATTATTCAAAAAATAATTTTATACTGTCACAAATTTTAATTACGCCAGGGATTGCCTTTTCTATAGTAAATTATTCAAAAAATAATTTTATACTGTCGCAAATTTTATGTGCGCCAGGGATTGACTTTTCTATAGTAAATTATTCAAAAAATAATTTTATACTGTCGCAAATTTTAATTGCGCCAGGGATTGACTTTTCTATAGTAAATTATTCAAAAAATAATTTTTTACTGTCGCAAATTTTATGTGCGCCAGGGATTGCCTTTTCTATAGTAAATTATTCAAAAAATAATTTTCAACTGTCACAAATTTTAATTGCGCCAGGGATTGACTTTTCTATAGTAAATTATTCAAAAACTAATTTTCAACTGTCACAAATTTTAATTACGCCAGGGATTGACTTTTCTATAGTAAATTATTCAAAAAATAATTTTATACTGTCGCAAATTTTAATTGCGCCAGGGTTTGACTTTTCTATAGTAAATTATTCAAAAAATAATTTTATACTGTCGCAAATTTTAATTGCGCCAGGGATTGCCTTTTCTATAGTAAATTATTCAAAAAATAATTTTATACTGTCACAAATTTTAATTGCGCCAGGGATTGACTTTTCTATAGTAAATTATTCAAAAAATAATTTTCTACTGTCACAAATTTTAATTGCGCCAGGGATTGCCTTTTCTATAGTAAATTTTTCAAAAAATAATTTTATACTGTCACAAATTTTAATTACGCCAGGGATTGACTTTTCTATAGTAAATTATTCAAAAAATAATTTTATACTGTCGCAAATTTTATGTGCGCCAGGGATTGCCTTTTATATAGTAAATTTTTCAAAAAATAATTTTCAACTGTCACAAATTTTAATTACGCCAGGGATTGCCTTTTATATAGTAAATTTTTCAAAAACTAATTTTTTACTGTCGCAAATTTTAATTACGCCAGGGATTGCCTTTTCTATAGTAAATTATTCAAAAAATAATTTTCAACTGTCACAAATTTTAATTGCGCCAGGGATTGACTTTTCTATAGTAAATTATTCAAAAAATAATTTTATACTGTCACAAATTTTAATTGCGCCAGGGATTGACTTTTCTATAGTAAATTATTCAAAAAATAATTTTCAACTGTCACAAATTTTAAATATCCCAGGGATTGCCTTTTATATAGTAAATTTTTCAAAAACTAATTTTCAACTGTCGCAAATTTTAATTACGCCAGGGATTGACTTTTCTATAGTAAATTATTCAAAAAATAATTTTATACTGTCACAAATTTTAATTACGCCAGGGATTGACTTTCTATAGTAAATTATTCAAAAAATAATTTTATACTGTCGCAAATTTTAATTACGCCAGGGATTGCCTTTTCTATAGTAAATTATTCAAAAAATAATTTTATACTGTCGCAAATTTTATGTGCGCCAGGGATTGCCTTTTATATAGTAAATTTTTCAAAAACTAATTTTATACTGTCGCAAATTTTAAATATCCCAGGGATTGCCTTTTCTATAGTAAATTATTCAAAAAATAATTTTATACTGTCACAAATTTTAATTGCGCCAGGGATTGCCTTTTCTATAGTAAATTATTCAAAAAATAATTTTCAACTGTCACAAATTTTAATTACGCCAGGGATTGACTTTTCTATAGTAAATTATTCAAAAACTAATTTTATACTGTCGCAAATTTTAATTACGCCAGGGATTGCCTTTTATATAGTAAATTATTCAAAAAATAATTTTATACTGTCACAAATTTTAATTGCGCCAGGGATTGACTTTTCTATAGTAAATTATTCAAAAAATAATTTTATACTGTCGCAAATTTTAAATACGCCAGGGATTGACTTTTCTATAGTAAATTATTCAAAAAATAATTTTATACTGTCGCAAATTTTAATTGCGCCAGGGATTGACTTTTGTATAGTAAATTATTCAAAAAATAATTTTATACTGTCGCAAATTTTAATTACGCCAGGGATTGCCTTTTCTATAGTAAATTATTCAAAAAATAATTTTATACTGTCGCAAATTTTATGTGCGCCAGGGATTGCCTTTTCTATAGTAAATTATTCAA
This sequence comes from Dioctria linearis, assembly GCA_963930735.1. Taxonomy (NCBI): domain Eukaryota; kingdom Metazoa; phylum Arthropoda; class Insecta; order Diptera; family Asilidae; genus Dioctria; species Dioctria linearis. Next base: position 147,675 of record CAWVNZ010000227.1, read on the forward strand.
AAAATAATTTTATACTGTCACAAATTTTAATTACGCCAGGGATTGCCTTTTCTATAGTAAATTATTCAAAAAATAATTTTTTACTGTCGCAAATTTTAATTGCGCCAGGGATTGCCTTTTCTATAGTAAATTATTCAAAAAATAATTTTATACTGTCACAAATTTTAATTGCGCCAGGGATTGCCTTTTCTATAGTAAATTATTCAAAAACTAATTTTATACTGTCACAAATTTTAATTGCGCCAGGGATTGACTTTTCTGTAGTAAATTATTCAAAAAATAATTTTATACTGTCGCAAATTTTATGTGCGCCAGGGATTGCCTTTTCTATAGTAAATTTTTCAAAAACTAATTTTCAACTGTCACAAATTTTAATTGCGCCAGGGATTGCCTTTTCTATAGTAAATTATTCAAAAAATAATTTTTTACTGTCGCAAATTTTAATTGCGCCAGGGATTGACTTTTCTATAGTAAATTATTCAAAAAATAATTTTATACTGTCGCAAATTTTAATTGCGCCAGGGATTGACTTTTCTATAGTAAATTATTCAAAAAATAATTTTATACTGTCGCAAATTTTATGTGCGCCAGGGATTGCCTTTTCTATAGTAAATTATTCAAAAAATAATTTTCAACTGTCACAAATTTTAATTGCGCCAGGGATTGCCTTTTCTATAGTAAATTATTCAAAAACTAATTTTATACTGTCACAAATTTTAATTGCGCCAGGGATTGCCTTTTCTATAGTAAATTATTCAAAAAATAATTTTTTACTGTCGCAAATTTTAATTGCGCCAGGGATTGACTTTTCTATAGTAAATTATTCAAAAAATAATTTTATACTGTCGCAAATTTTAATTGCGCCAGGGATTGACTTTTCTATAGTAAATTATTCAAAAAATAATTTTATACTGTCGCAAATTTTATGTGCGCCAGGGATTGCCTTTTCTATAGTAAATTATTCAAAAAATAATTTTCAACTGTCACAAATTTTAATTGCGCCAGGGATTGCCTTTTCTATAGTAAATTATTCAAAAACTAATTTTATACTGTCACAAATTTTAATTGCGCCAGGGATTGACTTTTCTATAGTAAATTATTCAAAAAATAATTTTATACTGTCGCAAATTTTATGTGCGCCAGGGATTGCCTTTTCTATAGTAAATTATTCAAAAACTAATTTTATACTGTCGCAAATTTTAAATATCCCAGGGATTGACTTTTCTATAGTAAATTATTCAAAAAATAATTTTCAACTGTCACAAATTTTAATTACGCCAGGGATTGACTTTTCTATAGTAAATTATTCAAAAACTAATTTTATACTGTCGCAAATTTTAATTACGCCAGGGATTGCCTTTTATATAGTAAATTATTCAAAAAATAATTTTATACTGTCACAAATTTTAATTGCGCCAGGGATTGACTTTTCTATAGTAAATTATTCAAAAAATAATTTTATACTGTCGCAAATTTTAAATACGCCAGGGATTGACTTTTCTATAGTAAATTATTCAAAAAATAATTTTATACTGTCGCAAATTTTAATTACGCCAGGGATTGCCTTTTCTATAGTAAATTATTCAAAAAATAATTTTATACTGTCGCAAATTTTATGTGCGCCAGGGATTGACTTTTCTATAGTAAATTATTCAAAAAATAATTTTCAACTGTCACAAATTTTAATTACGCCAGGGATTGACTTTTCTATAGTAAATTATTCAAAAAATAATTTTCAACTGTCACAAATTTTAATTACGCCAGGGATTGACTTTTCTATAGTAAATTATTCAAAAAATAATTTTCAACTGTCACAAATTTTAATTGCGCCAGGGATTGCCTTTTCTATAGTAAATTATTCAAAAAATAATTTTCAACTGTCACAAATTTTAATTGCGCCAGGGATTGACTTTTCTATAGTAAATTATTCAAAAACTAATTTTCAACTGTCACAAATTTTAATTGCGCCAGGGATTGCCTTTTCTATAGTAAATTATTCAAAAAATAATTTTATACTGTCGCAAATTTTAATTGCGCCAGGGATTGACTTTTCTATAGTAAATTATTCAAAAAATAATTTTATACTGTCGCAAATTTTATGTGCGCCAGGGATTGCCTTTTCTATAGTAAATTATTCAAAAAATAATTTTATACTGTCGCAAATTTTATGTGCGCCAGGGATTGCCTTTTCTATAGTAAATTATTCAAAAAATAATTTTATACTGTCGCAAATTTTAATTGCGCCAGGGATTGACTTTTCTATAGTAAATTATTCAAAAAATAATTTTATACTGTCGCAAATTTTATGTGCGCCAGGGATTGCCTTTTCTATAGTAAATTATTCAAAAAATAATTTTATACTGTCGCAAATTTTAATTGCGCCAGGGATTGCCTTTTCTATAGTAAATTATTCAAAAAATAATTTTCAACTGTCACAAATTTTAATTGCGCCAGGGATTGCCTTTTCTATAGTAAATTATTCAAAAACTAATTTTATACTGTCACAAATTTTAATTGCGCCAGGGATTGCCTTTTCTATAGTAAATTATTCAAAAAATAATTTTTTACTGTCGCAAATTTTAATTGCGCCAGGGATTGACTTTTCTATAGTAAATTATTCAAAAAATAATTTTATACTGTCGCAAATTTTAATTGCGCCAGGGATTGACTTTTCTATAGTAAATTATTCAAAAAATAATTTTATACTGTCGCAAATTTTATGTGCGCCAGGGATTGCCTTTTCTATAGTAAATTATTCAAAAAATAATTTTCAACTGTCACAAATTTTAATTGCGCCAGGGATTGCCTTTTCTATAGTAAATTATTCAAAAACTAATTTTATACTGTCACAAATTTTAATTGCGCCAGGGATTGACTTTTCTATAGTAAATTATTCAAAAAATAATTTTATACTGTCGCAAATTTTATGTGCGCCAGGGATTGCCTTTTCTATAGTAAATTATTCAAAAACTAATTTTATACTGTCGCAAATTTTAAATATCCCAGGGATTGACTTTTCTATAGTAAATTATTCAAAAAATAATTTTCAACTGTCACAAATTTTAATTACGCCAGGGATTGACTTTTCTATAGTAAATTATTCAAAAACTAATTTTATACTGTCGCAAATTTTAATTACGCCAGGGATTGCCTTTTATATAGTAAATTATTCAAAAAATAATTTTATACTGTCACAAATTTTAATTGCGCCAGGGATTGACTTTTCTATAGTAAATTATTCAAAAAATAATTTTATACTGTCGCAAATTTTAAATACGCCAGGGATTGACTTTTCTATAGTAAATTATTCAAAAAATAATTTTATACTGTCGCAAATTTTAATTACGCCAGGGATTGCCTTTTCTATAGTAAATTATTCAAAAAATAATTTTATACTGTCGCAAATTTTATGTGCGCCAGGGATTGACTTTTCTATAGTAAATTATTCAAAAAATAATTTTCAACTGTCACAAATTTTAATTACGCCAGGGATTGACTTTTCTATAGTAAATTATTCAAAAAATAATTTTCAACTGTCACAAATTTTAATTACGCCAGGGATTGACTTTTCTATAGTAAATTATTCAAAAAATAATTTTCAACTGTCACAAATTTTAATTGCGCCAGGGATTGCCTTTTCTATAGTAAATTATTCAAAAAATAATTTTCAACTGTCACAAATTTTAATTGCGCCAGGGATTGACTTTTCTATAGTAAATTATTCAAAAACTAATTTTCAACTGTCACAAATTTTAATTGCGCCAGGGATTGCCTTTTCTATAGTAAATTATTCAAAAAATAATTTTATACTGTCGCAAATTTTAATTGCGCCAGGGATTGACTTTTCTATAGTAAATTATTCAAAAAATAATTTTATACTGTCGCAAATTTTATGTGCGCCAGGGATTGCCTTTTCTATAGTAAATTATTCAAAAAATAATTTTATACTGTCGCAAATTTTATGTGCGCCAGGGATTGCCTTTTCTATAGTAAATTATTCAAAAAATAATTTTATACTGTCGCAAATTTTAATTGCGCCAGGGATTGACTTTTCTATAGTAAATTATTCAAAAAATAATTTTATACTGTCGCAAATTTTATGTGCGCCAGGGATTGCCTTTTCTATAGTAAATTATTCAAAAAATAATTTTATACTGTCGCAAATTTTAATTGCGCCAGGGATTGCCTTTTCTATAGTAAATTATTCAAAAAATAATTTTCAACTGTCACAAATTTTAATTACGCCAGGGATTGACTTTTCTATAGTAAATTATTCAAAAAATAATTTTCAACTGTCGCAAATTTTATGTGCGCCAGGGATTGCCTTTTCTATAGTAAATTATTCAAAAAATAATTTTATACTGTCGCAAATTTTATGTGCGCCAGGGATTGCCTTTTCTATAGTAAATTATTCAAAAACTAATTTTTTACTGTCGCAAATTTTAATTACGCCAGGGATTGCCTTTTCTATAGTAAATTATTCAAAAACTAATTTTATACTGTCACAAATTTTAATTGCGCCAGGGATTGACTTTTCTATAGTAAATTATTCAAAAAATAATTTTATACTGTCGCAAATTTTATGTGCGCCAGGGATTGCCTTTTCTATAGTAAATTATTCAAAAAATAATTTTTTACTGTCGCAAATTTTAATTACGCCAGGGATTGCCTTTTCTATAGTAAATTATTCAAAAAATAATTTTTTACTGTCGCAAATTTTAATTACGCCAGGGATTGCCTTTTCTATAGTAAATTATTCAAAAACTAATTTTCAACTGTCGCAAATTTTAATTGCGCCAGGGATTGACTTTTCTATAGTAAATTATTCAAAAACTAATTTTATACTGTCGCAAATTTTAATTACGCCAGGGATTGACTTTTCTATAGTAAATTATTCAAAAACTAATTTTTTACTGTCGCAAATTTTAATTACGCCAGGGATTGCCTTTTCTATAGTAAATTATTCAAAAAATAATTTTATACTGTCACAAATTTTAATTGCGCCAGGGATTGACTTTTCTATAGTAAATTATTCAAAAAATAATTTTATACTGTCGCAAATTTTATGTGCGCCAGGGATTGCCTTTTCTATAGTAAATTATTCAAAAAATAATTTTATACTGTCGCAAATTTTATGTGCGCCAGGGATTGACTTTTCTATAGTAAATTATTCAATAAATAATTTTATACTGTCGCAAATTTTAATTACGCCAGGGATTGCCTTTTCTATAGTAAATTATTCAAAAAATAATTTTATACTGTCACAAATTTTAATTGCGCCAGGGATTGCCTTTTATATAGTAAATTATTCAAAAAATAATTTTATACTGTCACAAACTTTAATTACGCCAGGGATTGCCTTTTCTATAGTAAATTATTCAAAAACTAATTTTATACTGTCACAAATTTTAATTGCGCCAGGGATTGACTTTTCTATAGTAAATTATTCAAAAAATAATTTTCAACTGTCACAAATTTTAATTGCGCCAGGGATTGACTTTTCTATAGTAAATTATTCAAAAACTAATTTTTTACTGTCGCAAATTTTAATTACGCCAGGGATTGCCTTTTCTATAGTAAATTATTCAAAAAATAATTTTCAACTGTCACAAATTTTAATTGCGCCAGGGATTGACTTTTCTATAGTAAATTATTCAAAAAATAATTTTATACTGTCGCAAATTTTATGTGCGCCAGGGATTGCCTTTTCTATAGTAAATTATTCAAAAAATAATTTTCAACTGTCGCAAATTTTATGTGCGCCAGGGATTGCCTTTTCTATAGTAAATTATTCAAAAACTAATTTTCAACTGTCGCAAATTTTAATTACGCCAGGGATTGACTTTTCTATAGTAAATTATTCAAAAAATAATTTTCAACTGTCACAAATTTTAATTACGCCAGGGATTGACTTTTCTATAGTAAATTATTCAAAAAATAATTTTATACTGTCGCAAATTTTATGTGCGCCAGGGATTGCCTTTTCTATAGTAAATTATTCAAAAAATAATTTTCAACTGTCACAAATTTTAATTACGCCAGGGATTGACTTTTCTATAGTAAATTATTCAAAAAATAATTTTATACTGTCGCAAATTTTATGTGCGCCAGGGATTGCCTTTTCTATAGTAAATTTTTCAAAAACTAATTTTCAACTGTCGCAAATTTTATGTGCGCCAGGGATTGACTTTTCTATAGTAAATTATTCAAAAAATAATTTTATACTGTCACAAATTTTAATTGCGCCAGGGATTGACTTTTCTATAGTAAATTATTCAAAAACTAATTTTATACTGTCGCAAATTTTAATTACGCCAGGGATTGACTTTTCTATAGTAAATTATTCAAAAACTAATTTTATACTGTCGCAAATTTTAATTACGCCAGGGATTGCCTTTTATATAGTAAATTATTCATAAAATAATTTTCAACTGTCACAAATTTTAATTACGCCAGGGATTGACTTTTCTATAGTAAATTATTCAAAAAATAATTTTATACTGTCGCAAATTTTAATTACGCCAGGGATTGCCTTTTCTATAGTAAATTATTCAAAAAATAATTTTATACTGTCACAAATTTTAATTGCGCCAGGGATTGCCTTTTATATAGTAAATTATTCAAAAAATAATTTTATACTGTCACAAATTTTAATTACGCCAGGGATTGCCTTTTCTATAGTAAATTATTCAAAAACTAATTTTATACTGTCACAAATTTTAATTGCGCCAGGGATTGACTTTTCTATAGTAAATTATTCAAAAAATAATTTTATACTGTCGCAAATTTTATGTGCGCCAGGGATTGCCTTTTCTATAGTAAATTATTCAAAAAATAATTTTATACTGTCGCAAATTTTAATTGCGCCAGGGATTGACTTTTCTATAGTAAATTATTCAAAAAATAATTTTCAACTGTCACAAATTTTAATTACGCCAGGGATTGACTTTTCTATAGTAAATTATTCAAAAAATAATTTTCAACTGTCACAAATTTTAATTGCGCCAGGGATTGCCTTTTCTATAGTAAATTATTCAAAAAATAATTTTATACTGTCGCAAATTTTAATTGCGCCAGGGATTGACTTTTCTATAGTAAATTATTCAAAAAATAATTTTATACTGTCGCAAATTTTAATTGCGCCAGGGATTGACTTTTCTATAGTAAATTATTCAAAAAATAATTTTCAACTGTCACAAATTTTAATTACGCCAGGGATTGACTTTTCTATAGTAAATTTTTCAAAAAATAATTTTCAACTGTCACAAATTTTAATTACGCCAGGGATTGACTTTTCTATAGTAAATTATTCAAAAAATAATTTTCAACTGTCACAAATTTTAATTGCGCCAGGGATTGCCTTTTCTATAGTAAATTATTCAAAAAATAATTTTCAACTGTCACAAATTTTAATTGCGCCAGGGATTGACTTTTCTATAGTAAATTATTCAAAAACTAATTTTCAACTGTCACAAATTTTAATTGCGCCAGGGATTGCCTTTTCTATAGTAAATTATTCAAAAAATAATTTTATACTGTCGCAAATTTTAATTGCGCCAGGGATTGACTTTTCTATAGTAAATTATTCAAAAAATAATTTTATACTGTCGCAAATTTTATGTGCGCCAGGGATTGCCTTTTCTATAGTAAATTATTCAAAAAATAATTTTCAACTGTCGCAAATTTTATGTGCGCCAGGGATTGCCTTTTCTATAGTAAATTATTCAAAAACTAATTTTCAACTGTCGCAAATTTTAATTACGCCAGGGATTGACTTTTCTATAGTAAATTATTCAAAAAATAATTTTCAACTGTCACAAATTTTAATTACGCCAGGGATTGACTTTTCTATAGTAAATTATTCAAAAAATAATTTTCAACTGTCGCAAATTTTATGTGCGCCAGAGATTGCCTTTTCTATAGTAAATTATTCAAAAACTAATTTTCAACTGTCGCAAATTTTAATTACGCCAGGGATTGCCTTTTCTATAGTAAATTTTTCAAAAACTAATTTTCAACTGTCGCAAATTTTAATTGCGCCAGGGATTGCCTTTTCTATAGTAAATTATTCAAAAAATAATTTTATACTGTCGCAAATTTTAATTGCGCCAGGGATTGACTTTTCTATAGTAAATTATTCAAAAAATAATTTTATACTGTCGCAAATTTTATGTGCGCCAGGGATTGCCTTTTCTATAGTAAATTATTCAAAAAATAATTTTATACTGTCGCAAATTTTATGTGCGCCAGGGATTGCCTTTTCTATAGTAAATTATTCAAAAAATAATTTTATACTGTCGCAAATTTTAATTGCGCCAGGGATTGACTTTTCTATAGTAAATTATTCAAAAAATAATTTTATACTGTCGCAAATTTTATGTGCGCCAGGGATTGCCTTTTCTATAGTAAATTATTCAAAAAATAATTTTATACTGTCGCAAATTTTAATTGCGCCAGGGATTGCCTTTTCTATAGTAAATTATTCAAAAAATAATTTTCAACTGTCACAAATTTTAATTACGCCAGGGATTGACTTTTCTATAGTAAATTATTCAAAAAATAATTTTCAACTGTCGCAAATTTTATGTGCGCCAGGGATTGCCTTTTCTATAGTAAATTATTCAAAAAATAATTTTATACTGGCGCAAATTTTATGTGCGCCAGGGATTGCCTTTTCTATAGTAAATTATTCAAAAACTAATTTTTTACTGTCGCAAATTTTAATTACGCCAGGGATTGCCTTTTCTATAGTAAATTATTCAAAAACTAATTTTATACTGTCACAAATTTTAATTGCGCCAGGGATTGACTTTTCTATAGTAAATTATTCAAAAAATAATTTTATACTGTCGCAAATTTTATGTGCGCCAGGGATTGCCTTTTCTATAGTAAATTATTCAAAAAATAATTTTTTACTGTCGCAAATTTTAATTACGCCAGGGATTGCCTTTTCTATAGTAAATTATTCAAAAAATAATTTTTTACTGTCGCAAATTTTAATTACGCCAGGGATTGCCTTTTCTATAGTAAATTATTCAAAAACTAATTTTCAACTGTCGCAAATTTTTATTGCGCCAGGGATTGACTTTTCTATAGTAAATTATTCAAAAACTAATTTTATACTGTCGCAAATTTTAATTACGCCAGGGATTGACTTTTCTATAGTAAATTATTCAAAAACTAATTTTTTACTGTCGCAAATTTTAATTACGCCAGGGATTGCCTTTTCTATAGTAAATTATTCAAAAAATAATTTTATACTGTCACAAATTTTAATTGCGCCAGGGATTGACTCTTCTATAGTAAATTATTCAAAAAATAATTTTATACTGTCGCAAATTTTATGTGCGCCAGGGATTGCCTTTTCTATAGTAAATTATTCAAAAAATAATTTTATACTGTCGCAAATTTTATGTGCGCCAGGGATTGACTTTTCTATAGTAAATTATTCAATAAATAATTTTATACTGTCGCAAATTTTAATTACGCCAGGGATTGCCTTTTCTATAGTAAATTATTCAAAAAATAATTTTATACTGTCACAAATTTTAATTGCGGCAGGGATTGCCTTTTCTATAGTAAATTATTCAAAAAATAATTTTATACTGTCACAAATTTTAATTGCGGCAGGGATTGCCTTTTATATAGTAAATTATTCAAAAAATAATTTTATACTGTCACAAATTTTAATTACGCCAGGGATTGCCTTTTCTATAGTAAATTATTCAAAAACTAATTTTATACTGTCACAAATTTTAATTGCGCCAGGGATTGACTTTTCTATAGTAAATTATTCAAAAAATAATTTTCAACTGTCACAAATTTTAATTGCGCCAGGGATTGACTTTTCTATAGTAAATTATTCAAAAACTAATTTTTTACTGTCGCAAATTTTAATTACGCCAGGGATTGCCTTTTCTATAGTAAATTATTCAAAAAATAATTTTCAACTGTCACAAATTTTAATTGCGCCAGGGATTGACTTTTCTATAGTAAATTATTCAAAAAATAATTTTATACTGTCGCAAATTTTATGTGCGCCAGGGATTGCCTTTTCTATAGTAAATTATTCAAAAAATAATTTTCAACTGTCGCAAATTTTATGTGCGCCAGGGATTGCCTTTTCTATAGTAAATTATTCAAAAACTAATTTTCAACTGTCGCAAATTTTAATTACGCCAGGGATTGACTTTTCTATAGTAAATTATTCAAAAAATAATTTTCAACTGTCACAAATTTTAATTACGCCAGGGATTGACTTTTCTATAGTAAATTATTCAAAAAATAATTTTATACTGTCGCAAATTTTATGTGCGCCAGGGATTGCCTTTTCTATAGTAAATTATTCAAAAAATAATTTTCAACTGTCACAAATTTTAATTACGCCAGGGATTGACTTTTCTATAGTAAATTATTCAAAAAATAATTTTATACTGTCGCAAATTTTATGTGCGCCAGGGATTGCCTTTTCTATAGTAAATTTTTCAAAAACTAATTTTCAACTGTCGCAAATTTTATGTGCGCCAGGGATTGACTTTTCTATAGTAAATTATTCAAAAAATAATTTTATACTGTCACAAATTTTAATTGCGCCAGGGATTGACTTTTCTATAGTAAATTATTCAAAAACTAATTTTATACTGTCGCAAATTTTAATTACGCCAGGGATTGACTTTTCTATAGTAAATTATTCAAAAACTAATTTTATACTGTCGCAAATTTTAATTACGCCAGGGATTGCCTTTTATATAGTAAATTATTCATAAAATAATTTTCAACTGTCACAAATTTTAATTACGCCAGGGATTGACTTTTCTATAGTAAATTATTCAAAAAATAATTTTATACTGTCGCAAATTTTAATTACGCCAGGGATTGCCTTTTCTATAGTAAATTATTCAAAAAATAATTTTATACTGTCACAAATTTTAATTGCGCCAGGGATTGCCTTTTATATAGTAAATTATTCAAAAAATAATTTTATACTGTCACAAATTTTAATTACGCCAGGGATTGCCTTTTCTATAGTAAATTATTCAAAAACTAATTTTATACTGTCACAAATTTTAATTGCGCCAGGGATTGACTTTTCTATAGTAAATTATTCAAAAAATAATTTTATACTGTCGCAAATTTTATGTGCGCCAGGGATTGCCTTTTCTATAGTAAATTATTCAAAAAATAATTTTATACTGTCGCAAATTTTAATTGCGCCAGGGATTGACTTTTCTATAGTAAATTATTCAAAAAATAATTTTCAACTGTCACAAATTTTAATTACGCCAGGGATTGACTTTTCTATAGTAAATTATTCAAAAAATAATTTTCAACTGTCACAAATTTTAATTGCGCCAGGGATTGCCTTTTCTATAGTAAATTATTCAAAAAATAATTTTATACTGTCGCAAATTTTAATTGCGCCAGGGATTGACTTTTCTATAGTAAATTATTCAAAAAATAATTTTATACTGTCGCAAATTTTAATTGCGCCAGGGATTGACTTTTCTATAGTAAATTATTCAAAAAATAATTTTCAACTGTCACAAATTTTAATTACGCCAGGGATTGACTTTTCTATAGTAAATTTTTCAAAAAATAATTTTCAACTGTCACAAATTTTAATTACGCCAGGGATTGACTTTTCTATAGTAAATTATTCAAAAAATAATTTTCAACTGTCACAAATTTTAATTGCGCCAGGGATTGCCTTTTCTATAGAAAATTATTCAAAAAATAATTTTCAACTGTCACAAATTTTAATTGCGCCAGGGATTAACTTTTCTATAGTAAATTATTCAAAAACTAATTTTCAACTGTCACAAATTTTAATTGCGCCAGGGATTGCCTTTTCTATAGTAAATTATTCAAAAAATAATTTTATACTGTCGCAAATTTTAATTGCGCCAGGGATTGACTTTTCTATAGTAAATTATTCAAAAAATAATTTTATACTGTCGCAAATTTTATGTGCGCCAGGGATTGCCTTTTCTATAGTAAATTATTCAAAAAATAATTTTCAACTGTCGCAAATTTTATGTGCGCCAGGGATTGCCTTTTCTATAGTAAATTATTCAAAAACTAATTTTCAACTGTCGCAAATTTTAATTACGCCAGGGATTGACTTTTCTATAGTAAATTATTCAAAAAATAATTTTCAACTGTCACAAATTTTAATTACGCCAGGGATTGACTTTTCTATAGTAAATTATTCAAAAAATAATTTTCAACTGTCGCAAATTTTATGTGCGCCAGGGATTGCCTTTTCTATAGTAAATTATTCAAAAACTAATTTTCAACTGTCGCAAATTTTAATTACGCCAGGGATTGCCTTTTCTATAGTAAATTTTTCAAAAACTAATTTTCAACTGTCGCAAATTTTAATTGCGCCAGGGATTGCCTTTTCTATAGTAAATTTTTTTTCTATAGTAAATTATTCAAAAAATAATTTTCAACTGTCACAAATTTTATGTGCGCCAGGGATTGACTTTTCTATAGTAAATTATTCAAAAAATAATTTTCAACTGTCACAAATTTTAATTGCGCCAGGGATTGCCTTTTCTATAGTAAATTATTCAAAAAATAATTTTATACTGTCGCAAATTTTATGTGCGCCAGGGATTGCCTTTTCTATAGTAAATTATTCAAAAACTAATTTTCAACTGTCGCAAATTTTATGTGCGCCAGGGATTGCCTTTTCTATAGTAAATTATTCAAAAAATAATTTTATACTGTCACAAATTTTAATTGCGCCAGGGATTGACTTTTCTATAGTAAATTATTCAAAAACTAATTTTATACTGTCGCAAATTTTAATTACGCCAGGGATTGACTTTTCTATAGTAAATTATTCAAAAACTAATTTTATACTGTCGCAAATTTTAATTACGCCAGGGATTGCCTTTTATATAGTAAATTATTCATAAAATAATTTTCAACTGTCACAAATTTTAATTACGCCAGGGATTGACTTTTCTATAGTAAATTATTCAAAAAATAATTTTATACTGTCGCAAATTTTAATTACGCCAGGGATTGCCTTTTCTATAGTAAATTATTCAAAAAATAATTTTATACTGTCACAAATTTTAATTGCGCCAGGGATTGCCTTTTATATAGTAAATTATTCAAAAAATAATTTTATACTGTCACAAATTTTAATTACGCCAGGGATTGCCTTTTCTATAGTAAATTATTCAAAAACTAATTTTATACTGTCACAAATTTTAATTGCGCCAGGGATTGACTTTTCTATAGTAAATTATTCAAAAAATAATTTTATACTGTCGCAAATTTTATGTGCGCCAGGGATTGCCTTTTCTATAGTAAATTATTCAAAAAATAATTTTATACTGTCGCAAATTTTAATTGCGCCAGGGATTGACTTTTCTATAGTAAATTATTCAAAAAATAATTTTCAACTGTCACAAATTTTAATTACGCCAGGGATTGACTTTTCTATAGTAAATTATTCAAAAAATAATTTTCAACTGTCACAAATTTTAATTGCGCCAGGGATTGCCTTTTCTATAGTAAATTATTCAAAAAATAATTTTATACTGTCGCAAATTTTAATTGCGCCAGGGATTGACTTTTCTATAGCAAATTATTCAAAAAATAATTTTATACTGTCGCAAATTTTAATTGCGCCAGGGATTGACTTTTCTATAGTAAATTATTCAAAAAATAATTTTCAACTGTCACAAATTTTAATTACGCCAGGGATTGACTTTTCTATAGTAAATTTTTCAAAAAATAATTTTCAACTGTCACAAATTTTAATTACGCCAGGGATTGACTTTTCTATAGTAAATTATTCAAAAAATAATTTTCAACTGTCACAAATTTTAATTGCGCCAGGGATTGCCTTTTCTATAGAAAATTATTCAAAAAATAATTTTCAACTGTCACAAATTTTAATTGCGCCAGGGATTGACTTTTCTATAGTAAATTATTCAAAAACTAATTTTCAACTGTCACAAATTTTAATTGCGCCAGGGATTGCCTTTTCTATAGTAAATTATTCAAAAAATAATTTTATACTGTCGCAAATTTTAATTGCGCCAGGGATTGACTTTTCTATAGTAAATTATTCAAAAAATAATTTTATACTGTCGCAAATTTTATGTGCGCCAGGGATTGCCTTTTCTATAGTAAATTATTCAAAAAATAATTTTCAACTGTCGCAAATTTTATGTGCGCCAGGGATTGCCTTTTCTATAGTAAATTATTCAAAAACTAATTTTCAACTGTCGCAAATTTTAATTACGCCAGGGATTGACTTTTCTATAGTAAATTATTCAAAAAATAATTTTCAACTGTCACAAATTTTAATTACGCCAGGGATTGACTTTTCTATAGTAAATTATTCAAAAAATAATTTTCAACTGTCGCAAATTTTATGTGCGCCAGGGATTGCCTTTTCTATAGTAAATTATTCAAAAACTAATTTTCAACTGTCGCAAATTTTAATTACGCCAGGGATTGCCTTTTCTATAGTAAATTTTTCAAAAACTAATTTTCAACTGTCGCAAATTTTAATTGCGCCAGGGATTGCCTTTTCTATAGTAAATTTTTCAAAAACTAATTTTCAACTGTCGCAAATTTTAATTGCGCCAGGGATTGCCTTTTCTATAGTAAATTATTCAAAAAATAATTTTATACTGTCGCAAATTTTAATTGCGCCAGGGATTGACTTTTCTATAGTAAATTATTCAAAAAATAATTTTCAACTGTCACAAATTTTAATTGCGCCAGGGATTGCCTTTTCTATAGTAAATTATTCAAAAACTAATTTTCAACTGTCACAAATTTTAATTGCGCCAGGGATTGCCTTTTCTATAGTAAATTATTCAAAAACTAACTTTATACTGTCACAAATTTTAATTGCGCCAGGGATTGACTTTTCTATAGTAAATTATTCAAAAAATAATTTTCAACTGTCACAAATTTTATGTGCGCCAGGGATTGACTTTTCTATAGTAAATTATTCAAAAAATAATTTTCAACTGTCACAAATTTTAATTGCGCCAGGGATTGCCTTTTCTATAGTAAATTATTCAAAAACTAATTTTATACTGTCACAAATTTTAATTGCGCCAGGGATTGCCTTTTCTACAGTAAATTATTCAAAAAATAATTTTATACTGTCGCAAATTTTAATTACGCCAGGGATTGCCTTTTCTATAGTAAATTTTTCAAAAACTAATTTTATACTGTCACAAATTTTAATTGCGCCAGGGATTGCCTTTTATATAGTAAATTTTTCAAAAACTAATTTTATACTGTCGCAAATTTTATGTGCGCCAGGGATTGCCTTTTCTATAGTAAATTATTCAAAAAATAATTTTATACTGTCGCAAATTTTAATTGCGCCAGGGATTGCCTTTTCTATAGTAAATTATTCAAAAAATAATTTTCAACTGTCACAAATTTTAATTACGCCAGGGATTGACTTTTCTATAGTAAATTATTCAAAAAATAATTTTATACTGTCGCAAATTTTATGTGCGCCAGGGATTGCCTTTTCTATAGTAAATTATTCAAAAAATAATTTTATACTGTCACAAATTTTAATTGCGCCAGGGATTGACTTTTCTATAGTAAATTATTCAAAAAATAATTTTATACTGTCGCAAATTTTATGTGCGCCAGGGATTGCCTTTTCTATAGTAAATTATTCAAAAACTAATTTTCAACTGTCACAAATTTTAATTGCGCCAGGGATTGCCTTTTCTATAGTAAATTATTCAAAAACTAATTTTATACTGTCGCAAATTTTAATTACGCCAGGGATTGCCTTTTCTATAGTAAATTTTTCAAAAACTAATTTTATACTGTCACATATTTTAATTGCGCCACGGATTGACTTTTCTATAGTAAATTATTCAAAAAATAATTTTATACTGTCACAAATTTTAATTGCGCCAGGGATTGACTTTTCTATAGTAAATTATTCAAAAAATAATTTTCAACTGTCACAAATTTTAATTGCGCCAGGGATTGCCTTTTCTATAGTAAATTATTCAAAAACTAATTTTCAACTGTCACAAATTTTAATTGCGCCAGGGATTGCCTTTTCTATAGTAAATTATTCAAAAACTAATTTTCAACTGTCACAAATTTTAATTACGCCAGGGATTGACTTCTCTATAGTAAATTATTCAAAAAATAATTTTATACTGTCGCAAATTTTATGTGCGCCAGGGATTGCCTTTTCTATAGTAAATTATTCAAAAAATAATTTTCAACTGTCACAAATTTTAATTGCGCCAGGGATTGCCTTTTCTATAGTAAATTATTCAAAAAATAATTTTCAACTGTCACAAATTTTAATTGCGCCAGGGATTGCCTTTTCTATAGTAAATTATTCAAAAACTAATTTTATACTGTCACAAATTTTAATTGCGCCAGGGATTGACTTTTCTATAGTAAATTATTCAAAAAATAATTTTCAACTGTCGCAAATTTTATGTGCGCCAGGGATTGACTTTTCTATAGTAAATTATTCAAAAAATAATTTTCAACTGTCACAAATTTTAATTGCGCCAGGGATTGCCTTTTCTATAGTAAATTATTCAAAAACTAATTTTATACTGTCACAAATTTTAATTGCGCCAGGGATTGCCTTTTCTACAGTAAATTATTCAAAAAATAATTTTATACTGTCGCAAATTTTAAATATCCCAGGGATTGCCTTTTCTACAGTAAATTATTCAAAAACTAATTTTATACTGTCGCAAATTTTAATTACGCCAGGGATTGCCTTTTCTATAGTAAATTTTTCAAAAACTAATTTTATACTGTCACAAATTTTAATTGCGCCAGGGATTGACTTTTCTATAGTAAATTATTCAAAAAATAATTTTATACTGTCACAAATTTTAATTGCGCCAGGGATTGACTTTTCTATAGTAAATTATTCAAAAAATAATTTTCAACTGTCACAAATTTTAATTGCGCCAGGGATTGCCTTTTCTATAGTAAATTATTCAAAAACTAATTTTCAACTGTCACAAATTTTAATTGCGCCAGGGATTGCCTTTTCTATAGTAAATTATTCAAAAACTAATTTTATACTGTCACAAATTTTAATTGCGCCAGGGATTGACTTTTCTATAGTAAATTATTCAAAAAATAATTTTCAACTGTCACAAATTTTATGTGCGCCAGGGATTGACTTTTCTATAGTAAATTATTCAAAAAATAATTTTCAACTGTCACAAATTTTAATTGCGCCAGGGATTGCCTTTTCTATAGTAAATTATTCAAAAAATAATTTTCAACTGTCACAAATTTTAATTGCGCCAGGGATTGCCTTTTCTACAGTAAATTATTCAAAAAATAATTTTATACTGTCGCAAATTTTAATTACGCCAGGGATTGCCTTTTCTATAGTAAATTTTTCAAAAACTAATTTTATACTGTCACAAATTTTAATTGCGCCAGGGATTGCCTTTTATATAGTAAATTTTTCAAAAACTAATTTTATACTGTCACAAATTTTAATTGCGCCAGGGATTGCCTTTTCTATAGTAAATTATTCAAAAACTAATTTTATACTGTCACAAATTTTAATTGCGCCAGGGATTGCCTTTTCTATAGTAAATTATTCAAAAACTAATTTTATACTGTCACAAATTTTAATTGCGCCAGGGATTGACTTTTCTATAGTAAATTATTCAAAAAATAATTTTCAACTGTCACAAATTTTAATTGCGCCAGGGATTGCCTTTTCTACAGTAAATTATTCAAAAACTAATTTTATACTGTCGCAAATTTTAATTACGCCAGGGATTGCCTTTTCTATAGCAAATTATTCAAAAAATAATTTTCAACTGTCACAAATTTTAATTGCGCCAGGGATTGCCTTTTCTATAGTAAATTATTCAAAAACTAATTTTATACTGTCACAAATTTTAATTGCGCCAGGGATTGACTTTTCTATAGTAAATTATTCAAAAAATAATTTTCAACTGTCGCAAATTTTATGTGCGCCAGGGATTGACTTTTCTATAGTAAATTATTCAAAAAATAATTTTCAACTGTCACAAATTTTAATTGCGCCAGGGATTGACTTTTCTATAGTAAATTATTCAAAAAATAATTTTCAACTGTCACAAATTTTAATTGCGCCAGGGATTGCCTTTTCTATAGTAAATTATTCAAAAACTAATTTTCAACTGTCGCAAATTTTAATTACGCCAGGGATTGACTTTTCTATAGTAAATTATTCAAAAAATAATTTTCAACTGTCACAAATTTTAATTACGCCAGGGATTGACTTTTCTATAGTAAATTATTCAAAAAATAATTTTCAACTGTCGCAAAATTTATGTGCGCCAGGGATTGCCTTTTCTATAGTAAATTATTCAAAAACTATTTTTTTACTGTCGCAAATTTTAATTACGCCAGGGATTGCCTTTTCTATAGTAAATTATTCAAAAACTAATTTTATACTGTCGCAAATTTTAATTACGCCAGGGATTGCCTTTTATATAGTAAATTATTCAAAAACTAATTTTTTACTGTCGCAAATTTTATGTGCGCCAGGGATTGACTTTTCTATAGTAAATTATTCAAAAAATAATTTTTTACTGTCGCAAATTTTATGTGCACCAGGGATTGACTTTTCTATAGTAAATTATTCAAAAAATAATTTTATACTGTCACAAATTTTAATTGCGCCAGGGATTGACTTTTCTATAGTAAATTATTCAAAAAATAATTTTATACTGTCACAAATTTTAATTGCGCCAGGGATTGACTTTTCTATAGTAAATTATTCAAAAAATAATTTTCAACTGTCACAAATTTTAATTGCGCCAGGGATTGACTTTTCTATAGTAAATTATTCAAAAACTAATTTTATACTGTCACAAATTTTAATTGCGCCAGGGATTGACTTTTCTATAGTAAATTTTTCAAAAACTAATTTTTTACTGTCGCAAATTTTATGTGCGCCAGGGATTGACTTTTCTATAGTAAATTATTCAAAAAATAATTTTATACTGTCACAAATTTTAATTGCGCCAGGGATTGCCTTTTCTATAGTAAATTTTTCAAAAACTAATTTTCAACTGTCACAAATTTTATGTGCGCCAGGGATTGACTTTTCTATAGTAAATTATTCAAAAAATAATTTTATACTGTCGCAAATTTTAATTACGCCAGGGATTGCCTTTTATATAGTAAATTTTTCAAAAAATAATTTTCAACTGTCACAAATTTTAATTGCGCCAGGGATTGCCTTTTCTATAGTAAATTATTCAAAAAATAATTTTATACTGTCGCAAATTTTAATTGCGCCAGGGATTGCCTTTTCTATAGTAAATTATTCAAAAACTAATTTTATACTGTCGCAAATTTTATGTGCGCCAGGGATTGCCTTTTCTATAGTAAATTTTTCAAAAACTAATTTTATACTGTCGCAAATTTTAAATATCCCAGGGATTGACTTTTCTATAGTAAATTATTCAAAAAATAATTTTCAACTGTCGCAAATTTTAATTGCGCCAGGGATTGACTTTTCTATAGTAAATTATTCAAAAAATAATTTTCAACTGTCACAAATTTTAATTGCGCCAGGGATTGCCTTTTCTATAGTAAATTATTCAAAAAATAATTCTCTACTGTCGCAAATTTTAATTGCGCCAGGGATTGACTTTTCTATAGTAAATTATTCAAAAAATAATTTTATACTGTCGCAAATTTTAATTACGCCAGGGATTGCCTTTTATATAGTAAATTTTTCAAAAACTAATTTTATACTGTCACAAATTTTAATTGCGCCAGGGATTGACTTTTCTATAGTAAATTATTCAAAAAATAATTTTCAACTGTCACAAATTTTAATTGCGCCAGGGATTGCCTTTTCTATAGTAAATTATTCAAAAAATAATTTTCTACTGTCGCAAATTTTAATTGCGCCAGGGATTGCCTTTTCTATAGTAAATTATTCAAAAAATAATTTTCTACTGTCGCAAATTTTAATTACGCCAGGGATTGCCTTTTCTATAGTAAATTATTCAAAAACTAATTTTATACTGTCGCAAATTTTATGTGCGCCAGGGATTGCCTTTTCTATAGTAAATTATTCAAAAAAAAATTTTCAACTGTCACAAATTTTAATTGCGCCAGGGATTGCCTTTTCTATAGTAAATTATTCAAAAAATAATTTTCTACTGTCGCAAATTTTAATTGCGCCAGGGATTGACTTTTCTATAGTAAATTATTCAAAAAATAATTTTATACTGTCGCAAATTTTAATTGCGCCAGGGATTGCCTTTTCTATAGTAAATTATTCAAAAAATAATTTTCTACTGTCGCAAATTTTAATTGCGCCAGGGATTGCCTTTTCTATAGTAAATTATTCAAAAAATAATTTTCTACTGTCGCAAATTTTAATTGCGCCAGGGATTGCCTTTTCTATAGTAAATTATTCAAAAAATAATTTTCTACTGTCGCAAATTTTAATTACGCCAGGGATTGCCTTTTCTATAGTAAATTATTCAAAAACTAATTTTATACTGTCGCAAATTTTAATTACGCCAGGGATTGCCTTTTATATAGTAAATTTTTCAAAAACTAATTTTATACTGTCACAAATTTTAATTGCGCCAGGGATTGACTTTTCTATAGTAAATTATTCAAAAAATAATTTTCAACTGTCACAAATTTTAATTGCGCCAGGGATTGCCTTTTCTATAGTAAATTATTCAAAAAATAATTTTCTACTGTCGCAAATTTTAATTGCGCCAGGGATTGCCTTTTCTATAGTAAATTATTCAAAAAATAATTTTCTACTGTCGCAAATTTTAATTACGCCAGGGATTGCCTTTTCTATAGTAAATTATTCAAAAACTAATTTTATACTGTCGCAAATTTTATGTGCGCCAGGGATTGCCTTTTCTATAGTAAATTATTCAAAAAATAATTTTCAACTGTCACAAATTTTAATTGCGCCAGGGATTGCCTTTTCTATAGAAAATTATTCAAAAAATAATTTTCTACTGTCGCAAATTTTAATTGCGCCAGGGATTGACTTTTCTATAGTAAATTATTCAAAAAATAATTTTCTACTGTCGCAAATTTTAATTGCGCCAGGGATTGACTTTTCTATAGTAAATTATTCAAAAAATAATTTTATACTGTCGCAAATTTTATGTGCGCCAGGGATTGCCTTTTCTATAGTAAATTTTTCAAAAACTAATTTTATACTGTCGCAAATTTTAAATATCCCAGGGATTGACTTTTCTATAGTAAATTATTCAAAAAATAATTTTCAACTGTCACAAATTTTAATTGCGCCAGGGATTGCCTTTTATATAGTAAATTATTCAAAAACTAATTTTCAACTGTCACAAATTTTAAATATCCCAGGGATTGCCTTTTCTATAGTAAATTATTCAAAAAATAATTTTCAACTGTCACAAATTTTAATTGCGCCAGGGATTGCCTTTTATATAGTAAATTTTTCAAAAACTAATTTAATACTGTCGCAAATTTTAATTACGCCAGGGATTGCCTTTTCTATAGTAAATTATTCAAAAAATAATTTTCAACTGTCACAAATTTTAATTGCGCCAGGGATTGCCTTTTCTATAGTAAATTATTCAAAAAATAATTTTCAACTGTCGCAAATTTTATGTGCGCCAGGGATTGCCTTTTCTATAGTAAATTATTCAAAAACTAATTTTCTACTGTCGCAAATTTTAATTGCGCCAGGGATTGACTTTTATATAGTAAATTTTTCAAAAACTAATTTTATACTGTCACAAATTTTAATTGCGCCAGGGATTGACTTTTCTATAGTAAATTATTCAAAAACTAATTTTATACTGTCGCAAATTTTAATTACGCCAGGGATTGCCTTTTATATAGTAAATTATTCAAAAAATAATTTTATACTGTCGCAAATTTTATGTGCGCCAGGGATTGCCTTTTCTATAGTAAATTATTCAAAAAATAATTTTATACTGTCGCAAATTTTATGTGCGCCAGGGATTGCCTTTTCTATAGTAAATTATTCAAAAAATAATTTTCAACTGTCACAAATTTTAATTGCGCCAGGGATTGCCTTTTCTATAGTAAATTATTCAAAAACTAATTTTATACTGTCGCAAATTTTATGTGCGCCAGGGATTGCCTTTTCTATAGTAAATTATTCAAAAAATAATTTTCTACTGTCGCAAATTTTAATTGCGCCAGGGATTGACTTTTCTATAGTAAATTATTCAAAAAATAATTTTATACTGTCACAAATTTTATGTGCGCCAGGGATTGACTTTTCTATAGTAAATTATTCAAAAAATAATTTTATACTGTCACAAATTTTAATTGCGCCAGGGATTGACTTTTCTATAGTAAATTATTCAAAAACTAATTTTCAACTGTCGCAAATTTTAATTACGCCAGGGATTGCCTTTTCTATAGTAAATTTTTCAAAAACTAATTTTCAACTGTCGCAAATTTTAAATATCCCAGGGATTGCCTTTTATATAGTAAATTTTTCAAAAACTAATTTTATACTGTCACAAATTTTAATTGCGCCAGGGATTGCCTTTTCTATAGTAAATTTTTCAAAAACTAATTTTATACTGTCGCAAATTTTAATTGCGCCAGGGATTGCCTTTTCTATAGTAAATTATTCAAAAAATAATTTTATACTGTCGCAAATTTTAATTGCGCCAGGGATTGACTTTTCTATAGTAAATTATTCAAAAAATAATTTTATACTGTCACAAATTTTAATTGCGCCAGGGATTGACTTTTCTATAGTAAATTATTCAAAAAATAATTTTCAACTGTCACAAATTTTAATTGCGCCAGGGATTGCCTTTTCTATAGTAAATTATTCAAAAACTAATTTTATACTGTCACAAATTTTAATTGCGCCAGGGATTGACTTTTCTATAGTAAATTATTCAAAAAATAATTTTATACTGTCGCAAATTTTTGATGTGCGCCAGGGATTGCCTTTTCTATAGTAAATTATTCAAAAAATAATTTTCTACTGTCGCAAATTTTAATTGCGCCAGGGATTGACTTTTCTATAGTAAATTATTCAAAAAATAATTTTATACTGTCACAAATTTTATGTGCGCCAGGGATTGACTTTTCTATAGTAAATTATTCAAAAAATAATTTTATACTGTCACAAATTTTAATTGCGCCAGGGATTGACTTTTCTATAGTAAATTATTCAAAAACTAATTTTCAACTGTCGCAAATTTTAATTGCGCCAGGGATTGCCTTTTCTATAGTAAATTTTTCAAAAACTAATTTTCAACTGTCGCAAATTTTAAATATCCCAGGGATTGCCTTTTATATAGTAAATTTTTCAAAAACTAATTTTATACTGTCACAAATTTTAATTGCGCCAGGGATTGCCTTTTCTATAGTAAATTTTTCAAAAACTAATTTTATACTGTCGCAAATTTTAATTGCGCCAGGGATTGCCTTTTCTATAGTAAATTATTCAAAAAATAATTTTATACTGTCGCAAATTTTAATTGCGCCAGGGATTGACTTTTCTATAGTAAATTATTCAAAAAATAATTTTATACTGTCACAAATTTTAATTGCGCCAGGTATTGACTTTTCTATAGTAAATTATTCAAAAACTAATTTTCAACTGTCGCAAATTTTAATTACGCCAGGGATTGACTTTTCTATAGTAAATTATTCAAAAAATAATTTTATACTGTCACAAATTTTATGTGCGCCAGGGATTGACTTTTCTATAGTAAATTATTCAAAAAATAATTTTCAACTGTCACAAATTTTAATTGCGCCAGGGATTGCCTTTTCTATAGTAAGTTATTCAAAAAATAATTTTATACTGTCGCAAATTTTAATTGCGCCAGGGATTGACTTTTCTATAGTAAATTATTCAAAAAATAATTTTCAACTGTCACAAATTTTAATTACGCCAGGGATTGACTTTTCTATAGTAAATTATTCAAAAAATAATTTTCAACTGTCACAAATTTTAATTGCGCCAGGGATTGCCTTTTCTATAGTAAATTATTCAAAAACTAATTTTATACTGTCACAAATTTTAATTGCGCCAGGGATTGACTTTTCTATAGTAAATTATTCAAAAAATAATTTTATACTGTCGCAAATTTTATGTGCGCCAGGGATTGCCTTTTCTATAGTAAATTTTTCAAAAAATAATTTTCAACTGTCACAAATTTTAATTGCGCCAGGGATTGCCTTTTCTATAGTAAATTATTCAAAAAATAATTTTATACTGTCGCAAATTTTATGTGCGCCAGGGATTGCCTTTTCTATAGTAAATTTTTCAAAAACTAATTTTATACTGTCGCAAATTTTAATTGCGCCAGGGATTGCCTTTTCTATAGTAAATTTTTCAAAAACTAATTTTATACTGTCACAAATTTTAATTGCGCCAGGGATTGACTTTTCTATAGTAAATTATTCAAAAAATAATTTTATACTGTCGCAAATTTTATGTGCGCCAGGGATTGCCTTTTCTATAGTAAATTATTCAAAAAATAATTTTCTACTGTCGCAAATTTTAATTGCGCCAGGGATTGACTTTTCTATAGTAAATTATTCAAAAAATAATTTTATACTGTCACAAATTTTATGTGCGCCAGGGATTGACTTTTCTATAGTAAATTATTCAAAAAATAATTTTATACTGTCGCAAATTTTAATTGCGCCAGGGATTGACTTTTCTATAGTAAATTATTCAAAGAATAATTTTCAACTGTCACAAATTTTAATTACGCCAGGGATTGCCTTTTCTATAGTAAATTATTCAAAAAATAATTTTATACTGTCGCAAATTTTATGTGCGCCAGGGATTGCCTTTTCTATAGTAAATTATTCAAAAACTAATTTTCAACTGTCGCAAATTTTAATTACGCCAGGGATTGCCTTTTCTATAGTAAATTTTTCAAAAACTAATTTTCAACTGTCGCAAATTTTAATTGCGCCAGGGATTGCCTTTTCTATAGTAAATTTTTCAAAAACTAATTTTATACTGTCACAAATTTTAATTGCGCCAGGGATTGACTTTTCTATAGTAAATTATTCAAAAACTAATTTTATACTGTCGCAAATTTTAATTACGCCAGGGATTGCCTTTTCTATAGTAAATTATTCAAAAAATAATTTTATACTGTCGCAAATTTTATGTGCGCCAGGGATTGCCTTTTCTATAGTAAATTATTCAAAAACTAATTTTATACTGTCGCAAATTTTATGTGCGCCAGGGATTGCCTTTTCTATAGTAAATTATTCAAAAAATAATTTTATACTGTCGCAAATTTTAATTGCGCCAGGGATTGACTTTTCTATAGTAAATTATTCAAAAAATAATTTTATACTGTCGCAAATTTTATGTGCGCCAGGGATTGCCTTTTCTATAGTAAATTATTCAAAAAATAATTTTATACTGTCGCAAATTTTAATTGCGCCAGGGATTGCCTTTTCTATAGTAAATTATTCAAAAAATAATTTTATACTGTCGCAAATTTTAATTGCGCCAGGGATTGACTTTTCTATAGTAAATTATTCAAAAAATAATT
Source organism: Dioctria linearis (assembly GCA_963930735.1). Lineage (NCBI taxonomy): Eukaryota > Metazoa > Arthropoda > Insecta > Diptera > Asilidae > Dioctria > Dioctria linearis. The sequence continues at coordinate 173,234 of CAWVNZ010000227.1, forward strand.
TTCAACTGTCACAAATTTTAATTACGCCAGGGATTGACTTTTCTATAGTAAATTATTCAAAAAATAATTTTCAACTGTCGCAAATTTTATGTGCGCCAGGGATTGCCTTTTCTATAGTAAATTATTCAAAAACTAATTTTCAACTGTCGCAAATTTTAATTACGCCAGGGATTGCCTTTTCTATAGTAAATTTTTCAAAATCTAATTTTCAACTGTCGCAAATTTTAAATATCCCAGGGATTGACTTTTCTATAGTAAATTATTCAAAAAATAATTTTATACTGTCGCAAATTTTAATTGCGCCAGGGATTGACTTTTCTATAGTAAATTATTCAAAAACTAATTTTATACTGTCGCAAATTTTAATTACGCCAGGGATTGCCTTTTATATAGTAAATTATTCAAAAACTAATTTTATACTGTCACAAATTTTAATTACGCCAGGGATTGACTTTTCTATAGTAAATTATTCAAAAAATAATTTTATACTGTCGCAAATTTTAATTGCGCCAGGGATTGCCTTTTCTATAGTAAATTATTCAAAAAATAATTTTATACTGTCACAAATTTTAATTACGCCAGGGATTGACTTTTCTATAGTAAATTATTCAAAAACTAATTTTTTACTGTCGCAAATTTTAATTACGCCAGGGATTGCCTTTTCTATAGTAAATTATTCAAAAAATAATTTTATACTGTCACAAATTTTAAATATCCCAGGGATTGCCTTTTCTATAGTAAATTTTTCAAAAACTAATTTTCAACTGTCGCAAATTTTAATTGCGCCAGGGATTGACTTTTCTATAGTAAATTATTCAAAAACTAATTTTATACTGTCGCAAATTTTAATTGCGCCAGGGATTGACTTTTCTATAGTAAATTATTCAAAAAATAATTTTATACTGTCACAAATTTTAATTGCGCCAGGGATTGCCTTTTCTATAGTAAATTATTCAAAAAATAATTTTCTACTGTCACAAATTTTAATTACGCCAGGGATTGACTTTTCTATAGTAAATTATTCAAAAAATAATTTTCAACTGTCACAAATTTTAATTGCGCCAGGGATTGACTTTTCTATAGTAAATTATTCAAAAACTAATTTTATACTGTCACAAATTTTAATTGCGCCAGGGATTGCCTTTTCTATAGTAAATTATTCAAAAAATAATTTTCAACTGTCACAAATTTTAAATATCCCAGGGATTGACTTTTCTATAGTAAATTATTCAAAAAATAATTTTCAACTGTCACAAATTTTAATTGCGCCAGGGATTGACTTTTCTATAGTAAATTATTCAAAAAATAATTTTCAACTGTCACAAATTTTAATTGCGCCAGGGATTGACTTTTCTATAGTAAATTATTCAAAAAATAATTTTATACTGTCACAAATTTTAATTGCGCCAGGGATTGACTTTTCTATAGTAAATTATTCAAAAAATAATTTTCAACTGTCACAAATTTTAATTACGCCAGGGATTGACTTTTCTATAGTAAATTATTCAAAAAATAATTTTCAACTGTCACAAATTTTAATTACGCCAGGGATTGACTTTTCTATAGTAAATTATTCAAAAAATAATTTTATACTGTCACAAATTTTAATTACGCCAGGGATTGACTTTTCTATAGTAAATTATTCAAAAAATAATTTTATACTGTCGCAAATTTTAATTGCGCCAGGGATTGCCTTTTCTATAGTAAATTATTCAAAAAATAATTTTATACTGTCGCAAATTTTAATTGCGCCAGGGATTGCCTTTTCTATAGTAAATTATTCAAAAAATAATTTTATACTGTCACAAATTTTAATTGCGCCAGGGATTGACTTTTCTATAGTAAATTATTCAAAAAATAATTTTATACTGTCACAAATTTTAATTACGCCTGGGATTGACTTTTCTATAGTAAATTATTCAAAAAATAATTTTATACTGTCGCAAATTTTAATTGCGCCAGGGATTGCCTTTTCTATAGTAAATTATTCAAAAAATAATTTTATACTGTCGCAAATTTTAATTGCGCCAGGGATTGACTTTTCTATAGTAAATTATTCAAAAACTAATTTTATACTGTCACAAATTTTAATTGCGCCAGGGATTGCCTTTTCTATAGTAAATTTTTCAAAAACTAATTTTATACTGTCGCAAATTTTAATTACGCCAGGGATTGCCTTTTCTATAGTAAATTATTCAAAAAATAATTTTATACTGTCACAAATTTTAATTGCGCCAGGGATTGACTTTTCTATAGTAAATTATTCAAAAAATAATTTTATACTGTCACAAATTTTAATTGCGCCAGGGATTGACTTTTCTATAGTAAATTATTCAAAAAATAATTTTCAACTGTCACAAATTTTAATTACGCCAGGGATTGACTTTTCTATAGTAAATTATTCAAAAAATAATTTTATACTGTCACAAATTTTAATTACGCCAGGGATTGACTTTTCTATAGTAAATTATTCAAAAAATAATTTTATACTGTCGCAAATTTTAATTGCGCCAGGGATTGCCTTTTCTATAGTAAATTATTCAAAAAATAATTTTATACTGTCACAAATTTTAATTGCGCCAGGGATTGACTTTTCTATAGTAAATTATTCAAAAAATAATTTTATACTGTCACAAATTTTAATTACGCCAGGGATTGACTTTTCTATAGTAAATTATTCAAAAAATAATTTTCAACTGTCACAAATTTTAATTGCGCCAGGGATTGCCTTTTCTATAGTAAATTATTCAAAAAATAATTTTATACTGTCGCAAATTTTAATTGCGCCAGGGATTGCCTTTTCTATAGTAAATTTTTCAAAAAATAATTTTATACTGTCACAAATTTTAATTGCGCCAGGGATTGACTTTTCTATAGTAAATTATTCAAAAAATAATTTTATACTGTCACAAATTTTAATTGCGCCAGGGATTGCCTTTTCTATAGTAAATTATTCAAAAAATAATTTTCAACTGTCACAAATTTTAATTACGCCAGGGATTGACTTTTCTATAGTAAATTATTCAAAAAATAATTTTATACTGTCACAAATTTTAATTGCGCCAGGGATTGACTTTTCTATAGTAAATTATTCAAAAAATAATTTTCAACTGTCACAAATTTTAAATATCCCAGGGATTGACTTTTCTATAGTAAATTATTCAAAAAATAATTTTCAACTGTCACAAATTTTAATTGCGCCAGGGATTGACTTTTCTATAGTAAATTATTCAAAAAATAATTTTATACTGTCACAAATTTTAATTACGCCAGGGATTGACTTTTCTATAGTAAATTATTCAAAAAAATAATTTTATACTGTCGCAAATTTTAATTGCGCCAGGGATTGCCTTTTCTATAGTAAATTATTCAAAAAATAATTTTATACTGTCACAAATTTTAATTGCGCCAGGGATTGACTTTTCTATAGTAAATTATTCAAAAACTAATTTTATACTGTCACAAATTTTAATTGCGCCAGGGATTGCCTTTTCTATAGTAAATTATTCAAAAAATAATTTTCTACTGTCACAAATTTTAAATATCCCAGGGATTGACTTTTCTATAGTAAATTATTCAAAAAATAATTTTCAACTGTCACAAATTTTAATTGCGCCAGGGATTGCCTTTTCTATAGTAAATTATTCAAAAAATAATTTTCTACTGTCACAAATTTTAATTGCGCCAGGGATTGACTTTTCTATAGTAAATTATTCAAAAAATAATTTTATACTGTCACAAATTTTATGTGCGCCAGGGATTGACTTTTCTATAGTAAATTATTCAAAAAATAATTTTCAACTGTCACAAATTTTAAATATCCCAGGGATTGACTTTTCTATAGTAAATTATTCAAAAAATAATTTTCAACTGTCACAAATTTTAATTGCGCCAGGGATTGACTTTTCTATAGTAAATTATTCAAAAAATAATTTTCAACTGTCACAAATTTTAATTGCGCCAGGGATTGCCTTTTCTATAGTAAATTATTCAAAAAATAATTTTCAACTGTCACAAATTTTAATTGCGCCAGGGATTGCCTTTTCTATAGTAAATTATTCAAAAAATAATTTTATACTGTCACAAATTTTAATTGCGCCAGGGATTGACTTTTCTATAGTAAATTATTCAAAAAATAATTTTATACTGTCGCAAATTTTAAATATCCCAGGGATTGCCTTTTCTATAGTAAATTATTCAAAAACTAATTTTATACTGTCGCAAATTTTATGTGCGCCAGGGATTGCCTTTTCTATAGTAAATTATTCAAAAAATAATTTTCTACTGTCACAAATTTTAAATATCCCAGGGATTGACTTTTCTATAGTAAATTATTCAAAAAATAATTTTCAACTGTCACAAATTTTAATTACGCCAGGGATTGCCTTTTATATAGTAAATTTTTCAAAAAATAATTTTATACTGTCGCAAATTTTAATTGCGCCAGGGATTGCCTTTTCTATAGTAAATTTTTCAAAAAATAATTTTATACTGTCGCAAATTTTAATTGCGCCAGGGATTGCCTTTTATATAGTAAATTATTCAAAAATAATTTTATACTGTCACAAATTTTAATTGCGCCAGGGATTGACTTTTCTATAGTAAATTATTCAAAAAATAATTTTCAACTGTCACAAATTTTAAATATCCCAGGGATTGACTTTTCTATAGTAAATATTCAAAAAATAATTTTCAACTGTCACAAATTTTAATTGCGCCAGGGATTGCCTTTTCTATAGTAAATTATTCAAAAATAATTTTCAACTGTCACAAATTTTAATTACGCCAGGGATTGACTTTTCTATAGTAAATTATTCAAAAAATAATTTTCAACTGTCACAAATTTTAATTACGCCAGGGATTGACTTTTCTATAGTAAATTATTCAAAAAATAATTTTCAACTGTCACAAATTTTAATTGCGCCAGGGATTGACTTTTCTATAGTAAATTATTCAAAAAATAATTTTCAACTGTCACAAATTTTAAATATCCCAGGGATTGACTTTTCTATAGTAAATTATTCAAAAAATAATTTTCAACTGTCACAAATTTTAATTGCGCCAGGGATTGCCTTTTCTATAGTAAATTATTCAAAAAATAATTTTATACTGTCACAAATTTTAATTGCGCCAGGGATTGACTTTTCTATAGTAAATTATTCAAAAACTAATTTTATACTGTCGCAAATTTTAATTGCGCCAGGGATTGACTTTTCTATAGTAAATTATTCAAAAAATAATTTTCAACTGTCACAAATTTTAATTGCGCCAGGGATTGACTTTTCTATAGTAAATTATTCAAAAAATAATTTTCTACTGTCACAAATTTTAAATATCCCAGGGATTGACCTTTCTATAGTAAATTATTCAAAAAATAATTTTCAACTGTCACAAATTTTAATTGCGCCAGGGATTGCCTTTTCTATAGTAAATTATTCAAAAAATAATTTTCAACTGTCACAAATTTTAATTGCGCAGGGATTGACTTTTCTATAGTAAATTATTCAAAAACTAATTTTATACTGTCACAAATTTTAATTGCGCCAGGGATTGACTTTTCTATAGTAAATTATTCAAAAAATAATTTTCAACTGTCACAAATTTTAATTACGCCAGGGATTGACTTTTCTATAGTAAATTATTCAAAAAATAATTTTCAACTGTCACAAATTTTATGTGCGCCAGGGATTGCCTTTTCTATAGTAAATTATTCAAAAAATAATTTTCTACTGTCACAAATTTTAATTACGCCAGGGATTGACTTTTCTATAGTAAATTATTCAAAAAATAATTTTATACTGTCGCAAATTTTAATTGCGCCAGGGATTGCCTTTTCTATAGTAAATTTTTCAAAAAATAATTTTATACTGTCACAAATTTTAATTGCGCCAGGGATTGACTTTTCTATAGTAAATTATTCAAAAAATAATTTTATACTGTCACAAATTTTAATTGCGCCAGGGATTGCCTTTTCTATAGTAAATTATTAAAAAAATAATTTTCTACTGTCACAAATTTTAATTACGCCAGGGATTGACTTTTCTATAGTAAATTATTCAAAAAATAATTTTATACTGTCACAAATTTTAATTGCGCCAGGGATTGACTTTTCTATAGTAAATTATTCAAAAAATAATTTTCAACTGTCACAAATTTTAAATATCCCAGGGATTGACTTTTCTATAGTAAATTATTCAAAAAATAATTTTCAACTGTCACAAATTTTAATTGCGCCAGGGATTGCCTTTTCTATAGTAAATTATTCAAAAAATAATTTTATACTGTCACAAATTTTAATTGCGCCAGGGATTGACTTTTCTATAGTAAATTATTCAAAAACTAATTTTATACTGTCACAAATTTTAATTGCGCCAGGGATTGCCTTTTCTATTGTAAATTTTTCAAAAACTAATTTTATACTGTCGCAAATTTTAATTACGCCAGGGATTGCCTTTTCTATAGTAAATTATTCAAAAAATAATTTTCAACTGTCACAAATTTTAATTACGCCAGGGATTGACTTTTCTATAGTAAATTATTCAAAAAATAATTTTCAACTGTCACAAATTTTAATTGCGCCAGGGATTGCCTTTTCTATAGTAAATTATTCAAAAAATAATTTTCAACTGTCACAAATTTTATTGCGCCAGGGATTGCCTTTTCTATAGTAAATTATTCAAAAAATAATTTTATACTGTCACAAATTTTAATTGCGCCAGGGATTGCCTTTTCTATAGTAAATTTTTCAAAAAATAATTTTATACTGTCGCAAATTTTAATTGCGCCAGGGATTGACTTTTCTATAGTAAATTATTCAAAAAATAATTTTCAACTGTCACAAATTTTAAATATCCCAGGGATTGACTTTTCTATAGTAAATTATTCAAAAAATAATTTTCAACTGTCACAAATTTTAATTGCGCCAGGGATTGCCTTTTCTATAGTAAATTATTCAAAAAATAATTTTCAACTGTCACAAATTTTAATTGCGCCAGGGATTGACTTTTCTATAGTAAATTATTCAAAAACTAATTTTATACTGTCACAAATTTTAATTGCGCCAGGGATTGCCTTTTCTATAGTAAATTATTCAAAAACTAATTTTATACTGTCACAAATTTTAAATATCCCAGGGATTGACTTTTCTATAGTAAATTATTCAAAAAATAATTTTCAACTGTCACAAATTTTAATTACGCAGGGATTGCCTTTTCTATAGTAAATTATTCAAAAAATAATTTTATACTGTCACAAATTTTAATTGCGCCAGGGATTGACTTTTCTATAGTAAATTATTCAAAAAATAATTTTATACTGTCACAAATTTTAATTGCGCCAGGGATTGACTTTTCTATAGTAAATTATTCAAAAAATAATTTTCAACTGTCACAAATTTTAATTACGCCAGGGATTGACTTTTCTATAGTAAATTATTCAAAAAATAATTTTATACTGTCGCAAATTTTAATTGCGCCAGGGATTGCCTTTTCTATAGTAAATTATTCAAAAAATAATTTTATACTGTCGCAAATTTTAATTGCGCCAGGGATTGACTTTTCTATAGTAAATTATTCAAAAAATAATTTTATACTGTCACAAATTTTAATTGCGCCAGGGATTGACTTTTCTATAGTAAATTATTCAAAAAATAATTTTATACTGTCACAAATTTTAATTACGCCAGGGATTGACTTTTCTATAGTAAATTATTCAAAAAATAATTTTATACTGTCGCAAATTTTAATTGCGCCAGGGATTGCCTTTTCT